>VUQG01022741.1:0-23478 GCA_015106755.1 Etia nguti | reverse complement strand
GTGTTTACGGATAAGAAGCAAAAAAGAGCCGTCAGGTGCTAAAAAGTAAACCTTAGACTCAAACGTTACAACAGGCTTTTCCCCGCAGCACGCCGTGTAATAAATACTCACAAAGAAAACGGCGGCCGTTACAACTTATGTCTAAAAATGTATCGTTTCATGCATCGGTTAAAACACTCGACTCCAGGTACACGACGCCCAGCTGGAAACACTTCACACAAGTCGAGCTGCCCGAGATTCACAGAATTTACAAAAAATGTTACATTTTTGTGATTTTTATCGTTATCGGGACGATAGATGTCTTATATCGGGATATGAGATTTGGGTCATATCGCACAGCCCTACGTCCAAATGCAATAATCACGAAAGAGACAACGATTCAAAAAGTGTGACAAAAACTGAATTCACTGTCTTAGAGCTGTGACAGTCTGGTCAAAGCTTTTTATTTGACTTTTTAAATTTGGTTTTTATTTATGGTTTTATTTATATCTTATTTATTTTTATTGTTTAGTTTACTTGTACAGCACTTTGTGTCAGCCGTGGTTGTTTTAAAGTGCCTTATGAATAAATATGGAAGGATGATGTAACAGCAATGCTGACTATTTTTTGTGGGTGAAGCTGAACTTGAGGCAGCTCAGAAGAAAGAATCGTCTACCTGAAAGACAAATTAAAGGCATAAACACACATAATAAGACATACAGTTGGTAAATTACACTCACTGAATTTAACAGGTAATATGGTTAATGGTTTCCTTATTAATTAATATGAATGTTCTGAATTTTTCTTCACAAAAAGGCTTTTTCCTGTTTGTTTCTTTCACAATAAAAGCCCCACACATATGCACAGTATGATTGCTGTACAAATGACTCACAGAAGGCCATCAAAGAAATTTATGACAGATTCTAGGTGACTCCTTATGAACTAAGAGTTAATTTAGTAATCGTAGTTTAATTCATTTTTATTTATTAGCACCAGCAACAGTCACCTCAGTGCACTTTATAATGTGCGATAAAGAGAGAATAGAATAGAATAGAATAGAATAATCCTTTAATTGTCCCACAAGGGGAAATTTGGGTGTAACAGCAGCAAGAAAGACACATATACAAACAGTACACAGAACACAGAACAGAAACATACACAATTTTTTACATATTTACATAAAGGACAATGGTTACCAGAAACAGAGTACTGTACAGTTATTAAATTAAATAAACTGAAATACAGATAAGAGGGAAACCCTGGTTATAGTGTGAATCGGTTGATAAAATAGTGCAAGTTACAGCGCTGATATAAACATCTATGTTTGTTGGGAGCAGTTCTGATTGTACATATACATATATGTGCTAAAAGATACATATTTTCATCAACATGCTCAGGGGAAATGTTAGTTTGTGTCATTTTGAGGGCCATGGTCTTAAAAATCCCCATCATATTGCAGTTTTGCCTGACATGTTTTCATAGTGATGACACATATTTAATAGCAGCAAATTTAAGACTGCATTTGCTGCTTGCGAATCCTCATGTACAATTAACGTTCACATAAGTCATTAGCCAATGAGCATATCCTGGGCAGTCTTTCTTTCTGACGCTTAGAATACAGTTAATGAACTTCAGTGTTTTATTCAGTTTGACCTGGAATGAATGACTGACGTCAAACTCAAACTTAGAGGGAAGTTTATCGAGGTTGGGGCCATTTTCACACAGATATGTGGGATCAGAAGTCTTTTTGCAACCACAGGTTTTGCTCCCTGGTTGCCAAAAAACCAAAAACAAATGCAGTTATAATAGTGATAATTACGTCACTATTCAGACTTTGAAGCTAAAGCCATCTTTTTTGGAGATAATTTATCTGAGTTTCAGGAGTGGGACCACACCTCCATACACACCCCTTCCAGCTCTCTGTCTATATATGACCCCCCCAGTGACCCCCCCAGCACTATAAGCTGTTCGTTCTCATTTTCATGCCCCGCCTTCCTGCCCTTTTTCAATTTATTCACTTCCCTGAAAGCTAATTCAATCCTTTCTGAGGCCTTCCACAAACCACAGCCTCAATTCATGCTCAAGCCACCTGCCATTATCAGACCTTAAATGAGGATGTGGTCTCAGCTAGTGAAGTACTGTGCATGGCCTTAAAGGATACTGTGCTGGTGACAGGCTTTATACCCCGAAACACAGTAAGGTACTTTCTCTGAGTGTAGACTAAAAGATGTTGCAGAACAGTTATTATAATGACCACAAAAAATATAAAAATACAAAAGGTAGATAACTCCAGCTCTAATATTTTGTTACTGCAAATCAGGCAGAATCTGCGTCACTGCTTCCAAAAATTCCTATTTTAACCAAGTATTTCCAAACTAAAACTGCACCAGGCATCTGTGAAAAACAGCTGTTACATTCCCCCCAAAAAAGAGCTAGGCCACGAGGGGGTGGAACGAAACAAAAAGTTAAAGAGCTGGCAGGAGGTAACTGTTACTAACAGCTCACAAGGCTGGCACACATGTTTCTCCAGGAGGAGCCACCTTTAAACTGCCAGAGCTCTCTCCTCTCCCCCAGCTTCTATACTGCAGGGCTGAGTGGAGCCAGCTGTGCACCACCTTCACAGCAGAACGGGCTCTCAATCACTAGCTTTTAAAACTTTAAACAACACAACATGATGTTCATTTTGAAAAATAACCCAGGCTATGTTTTTCCTTTGAGATTGGAAATTTGCTAAATTGAAGCTAACTTTGTAAACCACCAGGTAACATCACGGTGGGAGACGTGAGTCATCAGTGTTCAAGAAGAGTTCATCCGACGATGCTCTTTTGTTGCATTGATCCAGTTTAGATGCAAAATAAACTGCCTTGCTGGAAATCTTTGAAAATAAGTCAGAGATGGCGATGGCACAAATGCCATCATGAGTTGAGTATGCACAAACACAGAAACACACAAACTCTCTCTAACACAGTCCCACACACACACAGTGGTTTGGGTTTCTCTCTGACCCTCATCTGGTTGTGGTTAACCAGGTTACATGCCTGTTTTTACCATCAAGGACAGCATGTTGAAAAAAAAAAAAGCGTTACTCTGCGGTGTCTGGAGAATCGTGTGTTAATTTAGCCCTGATGTTAGCATGGATGCAGCTCAATGAACACTTTATTTAGTGAAGTTCATCTGACAGCCAGGTCCATAAAGCTCCCTCCACAGTCTGGCTTTGTCCCTGTGTGACTCAATAAAACCAGTGGAGACCGAAATGTTAGCGTAGCCCCGACAACGACTGCTGTCAGGAGGAAAAACCTGCAACAGAAGGTCACTCGCTCTCCCTCTCCTGGCTCTTTACTGCATTCTTTTCCCACATCACACCCAGTTAGAGTATGTATGAGGCATGAGGCAGACGTGCAAAATGAGGCCGAGGCTGATTGTATAAAAACAATGAGAAGTTGGAAATCAGAAATGAATTGTGATGCAATTTAACACCTGAGTTTAATACCTGCAGCTCATAGGTAAGTGCATGCTTCAACCTCTCCGTTTGGTTTCAGGGATTGAAACCAATGCACACTGTTTTTCTTCTGGCTAATGTTTCGCTGACCTGCTAACAGGGATGAATTGCTAGATGCTAAACAAAATACTACTGTGTGAAGTGGGGACAGACATCACAGCACCCTGTGATATCTGCGTGTAACTTAAGAAGATATTATAAATAAGTTAAAAAAAATTCGGAACAACTTTTTTGTTTACATAAAGCAACAAATAACATTACACATTAATGACATTTATATTTTAATATTAGCTATCAGCTAATACCAGCACAGCTATCACTACAGTTTTTTTTGTTAAACAGCACTTTAAAGAGCTTGGACTCTTGGAATTGCACCTGTATTGTCCTCATCTGATGATTTGTAATTAAAAACATGGTTATGGTTCACCGTGACGTAGAAGAGACACACACCTGTCCTTAATCACTTTGAACAATTTCCTCAATGCTGTTTATGAGGAAATGTATCCTCTAAACCTCTGAGTGCCAGAATGTTAAAACCGTGCACCAAGGTCAAATTCTGGCTTATTATGAGCTGCTGACAAGCAGTTTTAACGCAATCGTTAGGCAGTAAAGTACTACCCTTGATGCAAAAGGTACTTGACTATGTTGTATGCTGAGCACATTAGGCTTTTTCAACTGGGTAAATTATGCATATTTGGATAGGTTCTGGTCAGCTGTTTGCCAATAGGCTTGACTGTTTGTCTTGACTGCTGTGCCTTAATGAGACTTTGTTGCTGAAAGACTGCCATACTGTTTCATAATGACATTTGTTCACCTGTGTGTGAGATGAGTCTAAACTGCAGTTTTTAGCACTTTGGCACTGACTTTTCTGGAAGCTGCTGCTGGCCATTACCTTATGATTGCATGCAAGTTATCAGCTAAGGTTGGCAAGCTTGGTTAGCAATACACATTTACAGACTGTGTGAGTTCAGACACAAATACCTGCTAATTAGTGCTAAGCATAATACTGCTCAAAAGGCTTCTTGGACTGTATCAAACAAGATGCATACATACTGGACATTTCTTCCTGGACCACCAGTAATGCTGCACATCCTGCCAGACCTGAAAACAGCCGGCCACCCGCCTGAAACCTTCAGACGCTGCAAAGTGGCAGAAACATTACATAAACCAAAGAGCATCAATCTATATGGGTGAAGACCTGAAAGGGTGATGAATTAAAAATTCCACATGCAGGAGATCAGATTTGCTCACATTTTGCACAATTTTGCTCAATCTTACCTTCCAGGTACAAATAACCACACAACAAGCTGTTTAATTTATCTGATATATTCTAAAATGTTCCAAAAGGCACCAACATCAAGAAGGCAGTGACTTATTTAGCAGAGGAGAGGTTTAGCATGCGGCTAGCAGTACAGCCACCTGCATCATCACCAGTGCAGGTGTTCTGGAGGGAATTAGACTTTTGTTTTAGTAAACGAGCTATCATGCACAAAGAAGGACGTAAGCTTTACCGTGTTGAAGATCTGATTTGTGTTCAGGTTGAACAAAAAGTACCAGTAAATGTTTTAGGCGACATGGCTGAAAATGAAAGGCTGCTGATGGGGATCGAACTGTTTTTAGAGTCAGCCTCAGACGGGTTTTCTGCCACTTCCTCGTTGGCTTCATGCAGCATGCTGCTTGTTGTCACAAAAACTCACTGACCCGCATAACGTATTTTTTGTTTCTTTTTCTTATCAGCTCATGTGATTAGCTCTGCTACAAGGAAAGAGGGAGAAAAGATCTTCTTAAGTCCCTGTTGAGCCTGTTTTAACAACACTCAAAATCTCTGATGCTATCAGTGCTTTGGTGCTTTTAGGTGATATCAGCCTGAACAATCAGCAAACGTCTCTTTTGTGCTCTTCTGCTTCTTTACCTTGCCTTTAAAACCAGAATATTTCCACATGTGACTATTAATGGCAGCAAAGCTCACCTCACTTCTGCTCTCTCCTTTCATTGTCCTGCTGGCCGCTAAATCCCGCTCTGGACTTTTATTTGAGTATTGTTATGATATTCTCGGTTAGTGATCTGCTCCAGATTTAGCTTAACACATGAAAACCTTGCCTGGTGCAGCTTTAACGGCCAGCTTTTTGTCCCATAATGTTTGTGTGTTCAGCGTTTCAGAACGAGTCACCCTAATCCCTGAACACAACGCTGCAGATGGATCAATCCATGCAGTCATAAGCGGCACAATGCAGCTTTAAGGTGGCAGGATGTTTCTCTGGAGCCGTGTGTTCTCATTTGACTCTCCATCGGCACCAATCATACAAGGGGGAAGGTGAGAGGGATTAAGAGGTGAATCTCTAGGAAGCTTTCAGACAACATGGGTGTCAGACTACAGAATCCATACTGGCTCAGCCCAGCCATGTGTAATGCTGCATCTTTGATCGAAACACTTTAAGACATCTACAGAATTTGCAGCTAAATGCTTTCAAAAGCAGCATCAGTGGTTTTCTGTCTCTATGCACATCCGCAGTGTCTTTGCTTTACATCCCAGCTGACCTTTAGGGAAACCTTATCCCTTTACATCCTTTCCTCTGAATTCCTTGTCTCCGCTCAAATATGCTGTCAGGTGACGGCCACACTTCTACTTTTTGTTGTTGTTGTGCAAATACCGAGATAATAAGAGCTTTGTAAGGAGGATTAAGGATAGATATCCTCCGGAGGCAAAAGCAAAAGAAGCAACAGAAAATGTGAAATATCAGCAGCAGCATCAGGCACCTAAGAGTCAAAGGTTTCAAGCATTTACAGCAGAAAAATAATTTATCCGATTCCGGATTGTGGCAGAGGCAGGCAATGATTAAATGAAATTTAAATGAAAATGAAAGAAAATATGAACTATAAACTTACAAAAGTCCTGCTGTGGTCCTGTACAGTGAGACCATGTAAGTCTTTGAGATAACCATATTAACAAAAAACCACCCAGTCATACACAACAATACAACGTGGATGTAATATAAGGAAATTTGATATTATTAACCTGCTGCTTCCATTTCAGCTCATATCATCATTAAGTATTTGAACATTTACTTCCACGGTGTAGAAGTAGAAAACAAATAGAAAACTATTTAAATTAGTTTTCATAATCCATCATTTCAGCAGCAGCTATACTTTGTTTGAGAAGTCATCAAGCATTTTGGATACACCTGCAATCAAAACCTTTTCTTTTTTTTTGTGCTCCAAGGTGTGGTTATGATGACAGCAATGAATCTGCCAATTAAATGTCAGGTTTGTACCTGACACTGCGGCCAAGTGAGCGCACAGAGCGGGAAGCTGCAGACAAAATATAGCACCACTTGGCTGGATACCAGCATAATCTGAGCCCTGATAGTAAATCACAAGCATCTGGCAACATGACATGTCATTTGGAACACATGTCACGTGTGAAGTTTATGGGGGCAAGTTTAAGTTTATAGACATGCTTTAAAGGTTGACCTTGATTTAGAAACAGTAAAAGTCCTCAACATGAGCAAGAGGTATCGAGAAATGTCGTAACGAGTATTTCTGGAGTTTGGTCTGCCCCGAGGAATGTGAGGAGGGGATGGTTTTGGCTCTTCAGCTTCTCAAGCCTAACACACACACACACACACACACACACAGAAGCTATAGGCTTATCTGAGGGAGAAAAATGCTGATATTTCCCTTTGTATAAAATTATAGTCCATGGAAATGCCGCAGGGCCGCGGGGCAGACAGTGGTGCATTTGGTGTTCCCACCCTGAATGGCAGGACCACAAAGACGCCGGCCAACCAGGCATACAGAGGAACATATGAAAGCAGCAAGCAGGCCGTGTGTGTGTGAAAGAGTGTGCTAGAAACACAGTTCATTTTGTAGATTTATGGTTACTTTTATTTTTTGTTGTTTTAAATTATTTAGCTTTCAGTTAAAGTCCTGAATTTAGAATCAAACGTCACAAAAACAGTGATTATCTATGACATAAACCCACAGGAAATATTCAAAGTAAAAGTTTCAGAGGGAGGATGAGTAAAGTTTAGAGCAAGAATAAAAAGAACAAAACGATCAGTGAAAGAATTAAAGGAAGAGACTGTCATCAGAAGAATAATGCCTGCATTGTCCTTAAAACGTAAAAAAGACCAGTGTTTAAATTTTCACGCTGCGCAGCCTTTTGTGGTCGTGCAAATAATGACGTTAAAAACCTCTTACAAGCCGTTCAGGATTGGGTGGAGACCGCAGTTTGAACCTTGGCTTCAAACTGCTGTCAACAGCGGTTTCTTTTAATTCTTCCTTTAGTCTGAAGACATGTTCAGACAACGACCGGCGCGGTGTGAAAGCCAGCGCTAATAAATCAACTAAAGCTTTTGTTCCACAGAGAGAGTTTATCTAAATGATGAGAAATCACCATCCTGCCAAAACATATGCAAACATCTGCCATCCATAGCAGAGGGCTTTGTACGATCTTAGTATTTATGTGTTAAAAATGTCAACCAGCCAGATCAAGTCAGGAAAAACGGCATTTTCCACTGCTGATGACTAAAGATAGAAAATTCAGCACTGACACTATGATGGTCATGACTTAAAACTTTTTTAAGAAAAAAAAGCAAATAAAGAAAATACTTTTTCTTGTCTAAAAATAAAATGTTGGATGTGTTACATCAGAAGGTGGCATTAACCATATTATTCTTGATTTTATTTTCGTGGCCTTAAAGATGATTTTTTTGTTCGTATACACAAAATTAATACTTCCCTCTTTTCTTCTTTCTTCTGCTCCTTTAGGGGTCGCTACAGTGCCCCCTGTGTCTCAATCTCACCCTATTGCTAGCATCTTCCTCTGTCACAGCAGCCCTCTGCATGTCCTCCTTCACTACATCCATGAACCTTCTCTGTGTCAGTATATCCACTGTCTTTCCCCAGTTGTTGTTAACCAAGTCCTTGACCAATCCAATATGGAAATCTCATTCTTGATGATCAGCATTGCAACCAGCACTAGGAGCTCACACACTTGGCTTCATCATCTTTAGGATATAAAAACAACAGAGTTAGTTTATATGGTTTGGATTAAATTAAACCAGTTGCCACTTTGACAACAGTCCTTGCTCTATACTGTAAGGACACAGCGCAGACACGGCTCATTAATGCTGAGTAACTAACTAATAAAATCCAAATCTGAAGCACAGACATCCTGGAGGGTCTCTATTAGTAAAATAACCATGTAGCAAACTATAATATTTATCAAATAATAAAAAAAAAGACTAAAACGAGCAGAGAGGAGAATAAATATTATTCAAAGCCCAATCCACACTTTAACCCTAAATGTAATTCATGCACACGCGTCACTAAAATACTCACCTGCTGCACAAGTGTAACAAAGGGAGAAGCTATCACCAAAGACCAAAACCTTTCTTGTAGAAGGCTGTAAACATGTTTATTTCTGCTCTAATGTTGGACATTTTAATATGGGAGTCTATAGGCACTGACTCGCTTTTGGTGGCAGCCTCAAGTGGACATTCAAGGAAGTGCAGTTTTTGAAGTGTCTTTTTTTAGAAAGGTACTAAAAGATGAAATGACACTTTGGAAAATAAGGAGAGAAATAAAAAGGTGCACCTTAAGTAAATTCTGTAAAATCTAAATTTGACGAAATCCTAAAAAGTCAACAATGAAAATCAACGACAACTGCGTTTCCCGAGCTGAAAACCCAAATCTGGCTTTGCATAATAACCATCAGTACATTAATCCCTTAATGCAAACACACAGAGGCACTAACAAACATACAATACAGATCATATTAAGAGTTCCCAGTTCATATATTAATATTTTAATCCATATCATGGAATCACATGAACCATCTGTGTGTGGCTAAATGCATTGTCGTGTGTTTGATAGCGATGATTTTCATTGCAGACGTCACTTTGTTGCCCACCCCTCCATCTGCTCCAGACCTGGAATATAATCCAGATTAATGCATTCGAACCCCGGCGACTCACACACATACACACACCCATTATGTTCTGGAAACACACACACAGACACATGCACAGTTGCATCTGAGAGAGCACATTGAGTCCTACTGTATTTCAAATGCTCTCACACACACAAGCACACACGGATGCTGGTGTTGCTGCACAATGGTGATATCTGGGTCAGCGCTGGTGTAATTTTTGTTTTTATCACATCCGTTGTTGTGGTGACCCAATGGCCATCATCACATCAAACCACAGCGAGCGAGGAGTGATTTTTCTCTGTTAGGCGATGTGTGAGGGAATGGATTAAATCATCAGGGATCAGAGATGAAATGAGGAGTGCCTTTGTCTCTTTGGCTATGAGTGTGTGTGTGTGTGTGTGTGTGTGTGTGTGTGTGTGTGTGCGCGCGCCTGACCTCCGAAGCCTGGTCTCATGGCGAAGTCGTGCTCTTCAATCCTCAGCAGTTGTTCACTTTTTATTAGCAACGTTTTGGTGCTGTCCTGCCTCTTCAGCTTGTAGTCAATGCGTCTGCAGAAAGAACACACACAGAGACATAAATATACACACATACACCTGCATAGACACACAGCATGCTGAGTGATTAGTGATGTCATTGAATTAATTGCACATTTTGATTAGAAAATAATGTAATTTGTAGTTTTCTTCCTACTCTTTGTTCTTCCCATCATGCAGTTCTCTCTAACCCTGCCAAAACCAAAACCTTAATCAAAGGCGTGGCCAGGCTCCATGAACAAATAACACATATGCAGACACACACATGTGCGCACATATTCCTCATCTAACTAAAACACAAAGCATTTTATTATGTTCCAAAACAACCTCGATGCTACTGCAGGCCTGATAAACACAGCTGCTGAGAGTCAATAGTCAAACACAGATAACGAGCATTTTCAGCTGCATGGACCATTAGAGGTGGCTTCCTCGGCCTTCACGGAGAAGTCAGGACTAATCCTCCATACAATTATAACACACGTTATAATATAAAAGGCTTAAAATGTTTACAGTACATGACGAAAACAACAGGGTTCAGTTTAGTTTCCAAAATGAGGTTTATCATTTCAATTTTGTTTTTATTGTTTAAAACTCTTTTTATTATTAGTTTCAGTATTATTTGAATTTTTTTGTTATTATTATAATATGAATAGCATTATGCTAAAAAAAAAAAATCTAACAATACATAAAAATAATATATAAAAAATTGAAGACACTTACAGTTTGTTTTGTCTGGACACACCTTAGGCTACTTTCGAATCACCATTTAAGCCATCAAGCATGGATCCGGACTGTGATAATCACATCAAAGTTTACAATAAAAACCTATTGTTTATCATGTAAACATGCTAAGACTGCAAGGACACACAAAACTTCTACAAAGAGACACATTAACTGCTACATAGACAACTAATACTCATATAATTGAACCCGGTCCACTAAAGGATCGCTACTTCCACCCGCAGAAATCTATATTTGGCAGTGTGGTTCAGTTGTACGAAGACAGCAGGACAAGGGGAGATCAGAACAGCTGTGACACCGGAACTGCTTGAATCAATCTGTAAACACATTTATTTCTACTGTAAGCATTGACCTTTTATTTACATGGCCGCCTGAGGGGATTGACTCACTTTGAGGAACTGACGCTGTGGCACTTCTGCAGGCTGCTGCTTGTTCTTTGTCACAGTTTTATATTAAATCTCATGCTATGCAACAAAGAGGATGCTGGGAAAATTCAGTCTACAGTGTTAAAGGTATACTGTACATTTTGTATGTGTGCTCTGTGTGTGCTTGAAAATGATGTTTCCTACCCTTTCATCTCCCCCAGACGTGGATTAGTTCAGAAACAGCATGAAAGGAGCAGCTGGGTTGCAAAGTGGTTTGCAGATTAACAGAAACGGAGCAGACATGGGCAGGCTAAAGCAGCTTAAACAGCGTAATCTATGTTTAAATTTGCATTTAGATGCATAGCCTTGCATAGCTTTGAGATCAGAGTGACATTGGCCTGAACTGCAGGTAAACTTGACTTTGTGGCCTGTCTGAACTAATGCTCGATTTGGTAAGGCTAAATAACCCCAGGCACAGAGAACAGAAGCACATGTGACACCACACAATACTACAAAGTAATGGAAAAATTTCTACAAAAGAGAAACATTTGAACACACAAACTAATCAAATGAACAAAAAAAGAAACAACAACAAAGAAATCACGACGCTAAACAAATCAGCTAAACCAGACTACAACAAAGGAACCCACAAACAACCCAAAATGACCACAAAGCAACACACATTTACAAGAATAAGGACACAAATCTACCACAAGGAGAAAATGATGTTTACATGTAAGCATAGAAGCAACCCAAAACAGATGTGCTTAAAAGAGACACGCGAAGTACCACACAGATAGAAACGCCTTCAAATATTTACAAAACAAACAAACAAAAAAGAAATTTCTGAAATATTATATACACCACACACATACATAACCACACACTTAGAAAGCCTATAAAGCCTAAAGTCTAAATCTAATCAAACTGTAGATAATATATAATAAGAATTTCATGTTTTATGTAACTTATGACCTTCATCATGAGGATGTTGTGAGGCTTTGTTGATATCAGGGGACTTCAAAAGCTTCTGGATTTATTGTGTGGATTTTGGATGGAGGGGACTCTGATGCAGTCCGTCATATGTGGCTGAAGTGTTTAGAGAGCTTTTAACCAGGTTTTTGAGAAACTAGTGAACAATGAGTCTTCACACACAACCTTGCGGAGCAGGAACTCATGCATGCCGCGTTATGTAGCAGCTTGTCAATGGTGTCGAGTGTTTTTGGTTGAAACTGTCATCAAATGACACAGAACAAAGTCATAGTGCAGGAAAAACTGTGAACTGCTGCGTAGGACTGACATTCAAATAGGGGAACCCCAGAAAGACGACATTTAGGATGCACAAAGTATAATTATAGCTATAACTGACTTTCAGTTGTAATACTGTACATGCAGAATTGTGTGCGTGTGCATGTGCAGATGTGTGCGTGCGGACGTGGTAATCACATGCACAGATGTGCGGTGCAAAGGTGAACATGCAGTGGTAAAAGCTGTTTGAGATTTTCTCCTCTCGTGGATGAAAAGCCTCTTTAAAAGTCACACACCTTGACACACATAAAGGAGAACACACATGGACACGCAGACACACAAACACACATTCATTCCTCTGTTATTGTGAGGTTAAAAAAATAATTTCAGCCAAATCCTATTTCTATAATCCTTTAAATTAACCTTGACTAACACTCCAAAATCCACCCAGAACAAACCCAATGTAGCACTAATCTCAAGCCTGAAGCTAATTTAATCAACTAACAATCAACACTGGATGTAACATGTTGGCTTTTTTTTTTTTTAATTGTTGCTCAAGTGAAATGAAAAGTCTTCGTTTTAGACATTAAACTCTAAAATCCTGACATTTTAGAGGCCAGAGGAGGAAGTGCATTCAGATACTGAAAATCCTGTCTGACACAAATTTTTCTCCCCTAAAAGTTATTTTTCTGTAAAACTACACAATTCAATATTAGTACAGCTTAGTTCTTGTGTTCAAATCAATTATTATTTATTATTCGAAATGTGGTTGGATAAAACCCCCATTGTGAAGTTGCCACTGTGGGTGTCTCTGTGGTTTAGCAGGCGGAGCAGGTTAGAGAGTTTTAGCAGGACTGTGATTTGATCCCTCCCTCTCCTGGTTTGCATGCCTTTAGGGATGATACTAAATCCAAAGGTCACTGATGTGTGTGACTGAAAAAGTGACAAAAGCAGTCCATTCTACTTTTGTGATTAAAAAAACTAATTTCTTTCTGATTTTTTTCTGATTATTTTTTTGTTTTGTTCTTTGCATGTCCTCCTTCATCACATCCATGAATCTTATCTGTCATCTTCCTGTTTTCCTCCTGCCCAGGAGCTCCATATTCAAGATCCCTCCTCTGCACATGTCCGAACCATGTCAGCCTCGCTTCTCTGACTTTGCCCCCAAACCTGAGCTCAACCTCTGATGTCCTTCTGGAGGAAAAACAGATTAGAAATGAACTCTACCTTAATCAGCTCAAGTTGAAAATGCTGGTACACATGCTTTCATGAGTATTAATAATGAACATGAATGAAAGTGATAAATAATAATTTTATTTTTAATAATGAAAAAGCTTCTGATTATACCTTAATGTAAATAACCTTTTCAATACAGGGATTGTACTTTTCATATATTTACGCAATGGTATTAGTACATTTAGTTAAATTTATACAGTTACAGTTGTGCTTGATCTTATCAAACAATGAGGTTAGCATACTGATAAACGATGCATATGAGCCCAAAGGTCAGGCTTCAATTTCTAAACATTTTTCCTAGACTTCACACAGATGCGTTGGACTCATTGAGACTGGATATCCTCATTGTGGTCATCTCAGGCACACCTCTGCTGTAATCGTGAGCACAGAAGCCCCACCTGATGCAAGACCTTCCTCTCCCTGGGGCACCTCCTCCAACTCTTCTGAGGGGCGTTCCCAGGCAAGCAGAGAGACATAATCTCTGTTTTGTGTCTTGGGTCTGCCCCGAGGCCCTCTCTTATTTAGATACACCCAAAACACCTCACCTGGGAGGCTTCCAGGAGGCATCTTAATCAGATGTGGAACCACCTCAGCTGGCTCCTTTCCAGTTTAAAGAAGCTTTGTGGATTGGGCAGCAGTTGAAGGTGGGGGCTTTGGTGGTCCAATCCCCAGTTACTTAAACTGGCTTAAGGAGACTGAATGTAATCTTAAAAATGCATCGATTATGTTTCAGTTTCTTTCAGGTGCTCAATGCTCCCACTTGTCTTAAATCTTTTCTTATTTATTCTTCTCCTGCTCATTTTAGATGTCGCCACAGCAGATCATCTGCCTCTGTCGCACCAACCTTCTGCATCTCCTCCTTCACTACAACCTTGAATCTTCTCTCTGGTCTTCTTCTTCCTAGCTGCTCCATTTTTAATATTTCCAATATATCCACTATCCCTCTGCTCATCTAAAACCATCTCAGTCTTGCTGTTATGCTCAAAAGAATAATGTTGAGATTAACACCAGAGTTTGTGGAAAAATTGGTTGTATTTCATAAGTATTTAATAAATAAAGTATTTAATAACCTCATCTCAAAATGACAGCCCAGAGAGCATGAAGGCATCTCTCAAAACCCAAACTCAGGCATGCTGTTTTCCACATCTCGTCAGGTGTAAGTGTAGACAGTTAAGCCTTGGCAAACCTTGACTCTTGCAATGCTGCTGGGGTTTGCAGAGGGCTGTAACAGGTCTGACTTTGCTGGACTGCTCAACCTGAGCTATCCCTCTGATTTACTCCTTTTTAACTTTGTCCATTCTGGTCACTCCCAGTGAAATCTTAAAGCTACTCTAGTAGAGTCCAAGAATGAAATATGTAGCCTGAAATGAGCAAAATAGTAGCAGAAGTTGTGAGCAGAACTTCCACTACTGACGGAAATATTCGGTCCTCACAAAGATAGATGGCACGATGAACACACAAAAGCACCGGTCAGTGCGACAGATGAGGGCAGCCTGCCTGCTGCTGTCAGCAGCAGGATTCACCCACAACTGCTGCTGTAATACTACACTGAACACACACACAGACACACAAACACACAACTAATTCAAGTCTAATTTAGGGATTTTATCTTCTCCGTTTAAAGGAAACACTGTTGGGAAACTGGCTTATTTGTTGCATTACTAGAAAGTGTTCAGTGCAGTTCTGTGCTACATTTACAAACCTTCATTTATGTCTTCTTTACATTTATTGTAATATATATTCGACATATATTCGTAGTGTGCCCTCAAACATCAATCACGGGCCGAGTTAGTTTTATCACAGTAATTTCAGCTCTGCTGTGTACTCACTCGGCTGTTTTTGCACTTTAAATTCACAGAGATTACCTGTTGTACAAACAGTGAGGGCTGGGTTATGGTATTATATATATGGATCAAGGTCATATTGTTATCTCACTGTTGCAACACATACATCAGCTCTCAGGTGGTGTAAACGACAAAGGGTAAAACTCAGTCACTGCTTTATTGCATGACTGTTTTTATTGCATGACTTTATGTGTTTACTTTAAGTGTGTTATATGGAATCAAATGTAGGGCCATTAATGTTATTACAACTGTCTGTGCTTGGACATGCTTGGAAACATTTTTATGCACAAATTGTGCTTCAGATTTCAAACTAGTGTACTTATTGAGTAGATATTACTATTGAATTTGGCCGAGATAAAGAAATCAGAGTGTTAAATGTATGTTGGGTTGGAAAGAGTGAAGTCCATTCAGTCAGTTTACATATTTGGTTCTCCTACAGGAATCTGAAGAAGCTTATTAGACGGCTTGTGTGAGCTGCTCAGAACTGAAGCTGCATTCACTGATTCTGGAAAGCTGGCTGTTGCTGTTTTTTCCATTCAAAACCTGTTTGAGGTGCAGGCTTTCACCAAAATCTGCAATATGCTAAACCTGCTGTTGTCACTCCTCCATGGGCTGGTGCTCCTGCAGACAGCAGACTCAGCAAAAAAGAGCAGCTTTTCCACTTAACAGTGAAGTGCTGCAGACTTACTTTTAAACTAAAAATAATCCTGCCACGCTGTGAAGGGCAGGGAACCTTGACGTTACTTTAACACATTATCATTTATTTTAAGCAAATAAAAGGAAATCTACAGAAGTGAAATTTCCTTTGCAGCCGACTCTGTGGTTTTTCTGTAAAACTGGGATGTGAGAGTCAACAGCCCATATGGGAACCTCTTTGTGACGTGTTCTTCAGAAGTGAATCACAGCTTCCTGACATCCACAGAATTTCCTGTAAGCTCTCTGCTCTCCCTAAGCTGATGCTGTAGAAACTTCAGGTTCCTGCTCCTCAGTCAGCTCTAGTAACTTTAAATAATTGTGTTGCTGTAACAGTGAAAGGAATTCAAAAAGTATCAATGGATCATTCAGCAATGTCAGTGGGGGACAGTATATTTACTTAAAAGCTTCACAGCCTAAATGTAAAGTCTCTGAGGTTTAATCTGCATTTTAAACTTATAGAAAGCCACATAAGCTACTTTCAGCTGCCCCCTCGTCACAAAAGGGCACCGCACCAGGCAGTAATATAATATTTCTGTTCACTCTGACTAAAAGTAATTCATTTTTAGATGTTTATGGTTAGTGTTGTCTCACAGGAAGACGGCTCCTTGTTCAAATTTGAAAGCCTGCTGGAGCCTTTCTGTGAGGAGTTTGCATGTTCTCCCACAGTGCAAAGACCTGCATGGAGTTCTATTATTGGCCATAGGCTGGAATGATTGTCTATCACTGTGTGTTACACATGTCACTGACTGGCAATCGACCCAGTGTTTATCCTGCCTCTCATATTTGATAAGTGATTAATAAAAAGGATCTTAAACCATAAAGATGGATCTTTATGGTTTAAGTCCAGCAGCAACTGGTTTAATTTCAGTACCATTAAAACTGTATGACAGCTCTCCTCAGTCTGACCTCTTCTACCATGTGCAGGGCCCATATTTTAGCTGTTAGTTCTGTTGTGTATACAACACAACAGTAGATACAGAAACCCCTTCAGTCAGTCACTTCACATCGTCACAGTTTCTGTGATCTGTGATGTTAAAAGAAAAGGCAACGTTTTCAGGCTCAAAAAACACAAATCAGAGACATTCGGATATATCCGCTAAAAAAGCATCTGCACTGATTGGTTGGGCTTGTGGTCATGTGGCTTCAGGCCACTCATGATCACTGAGAAAACATAGATAGCAGCAAATCTGGAACTTGGTGCTATCTGGAACGGATACGTTTAAGGGGTGGTGTTTAAGTGTTTAACCCTACCCCTCCATGCACCCTGGAACTAGTGGAAGCTGTGAGAGACACTTTTTAAATTTTTACTATTTTATTTGCCTCTTTATTTGCGTAAGTGTTCTGGTTTTTCTGAATAATCAGAAGAAACATCTCATGGATTACTTTGCAACACGAATCAAGTAGACAAAGACATTTTTAAGCATAAATAGATCTGAAGCATTGAATTGAACACCAACAGAAGGACGGCACATTCAACACATCTGCATTAAAGTCCCAAAAAACGACATAAGACACAAACGATAACTCAGCTCTCGTCTCATCTGCACTACTAGTTCAAACTGCCTCAGTAGGAACACAAAGATCTAACAGTGAGTGTGTCTCACCCTCCAAACTTGAACTTGCTGTTCTCCCCGAGGAAGACCTCCTTGTGTTTCCTGCGGCTTGAACTGCGGCCGCTAGTCACCATGGCGACAAAGCTGGCTGCTGCCAGAGCCAGGTAGGTGAGTACGTCCACCTTCATTCTTCACAGGTTTCCCTGCCAAAGCAGACACAGCTCTAACATCCCGACCTCCCTCCTCCAGGTCTCAGCCAGTCCTGCTGACTAACGCTGGTCAAACATCCCACAGCAGCTGGATGCTTCCTTAACCAGAGACCTCCAGGATGTCAGTGAGATTTCCAAACAGGGCAAATACATGAGGAAGTTCCTGAAGTATTCTCTCACATGCATGCGTCTCTGCAGCGTAGATCTCTGCAGCTCCTTAGTTTCCAGCTGAACATCCCAGCTCGATGATCTCCAGGAATCTTCTGCCCTCCCTCCAATTCATCCATCCACTGCTCTCCTCTCTCTCGCTTTCACTCCCTCTCTCTCTCCCAGTCTGTTTTTTTCTGCAGTTTTGTGGATCTCTCTATCCCTGATTAAAATCGATATGAATCTATTCCTCGCGGCGATAGAGGAATGACACTAATTCCACCCTAATCCTCTTATCTACAGCCACAGCAATCTTTCACTAACCTACAAACAGCCACACACATGCATACACACACACTCATCAGTAATCAGGATTTTCTCAGTGGGACAATGAAAAAAGAAGCACGAGGATAGCGCACACCTCCACTTTGTATAGGTAGAGTATTTGTGAGGGAAAATGAAGGTTTGGAAGCGGCACAAACAGCAATAGCTCATCAAGCTCAGCCGCGGTTTAATCTGAGCTAGAGTGGAGGGAAATGTGTCTAATCCCGCTTTACCTACCGTCTTCCTCAGCTTACACCTCTGGAAGACATAATCCCAAACACACAAATGCTAAGAAACGGTGCAGCAACACAGAAACGTACACAAACTGCATTTTTAGATGATGTGTCTGTGCAGTTTTTTGGGTAATTTAAGCAACCTTCTGGAATTTCCTGCTTTGCATGGGAGCTGTCAAAGTTCAGTGATCTCAACATGACACATATCCTCTTACTGTTTCTGCAGGTCTGAAATACTAAAAAAGTGCGAACCCTAACATAACTAATCAGAATGTTCCTTTTCAATGCCATTTTCACAGCAACAGGTTTTTAAAGCATAGAGAGCACAAAATTAATGCTTCACTTCCTGCAACATTTGTTCTCCTTTGATTTAATTAACTCGAGCCATTTTGAGGAACTAAACTGTGTCAGTATCAGACTGTAACCTTCTGTACTACGAAGTGAGATAAAAGGGTTAGAGTAAAATTTGAGTTTTCTGTCTCATGAAGGCTGCTCTATTTGCCTGGCTAAATCACCATGGTTACTCATCCTGAACACATAACCTGGCCAGAGCAGGCTATGTTCAGAGTTTTACTTTAAAATCACCTTGAATCTCTGTGTTTTCACAGATTATTTTATTCACAGCATGTTTTAAGTATGAGTCAATATGTTTTATATGTGCACGTTGTTAAGCTGTTTTGTGCTAATATCATGAATGAAGCCTAGCTGTAGAGTTAAACGGTCCAAACTGTGCATGCCAAGAATACCTGATCAATCAATAAAATAATTTCACTTTGTCAAACTAAAGTGAGGCTATGGGACGGTAACATTTAATATTTAAATGTATCCAGTTTAAAGTTTCAAAGCTCTAAGTGTCTAAATCTACATTTTCTGTAGCATTAATCTCTTGTCTTATTTGCAACATGGTTGCATTTAACAGTTACATCTTTATCGTTATCATTATTTATAGATTTTCTTCACCTCTTTATCCCCATCTGATAATGTCTCTGATTGGAATAGGCGGTACTCACAGGGATTGTATTGTGTGGAAACGGAATCAGTTGAGGTGGAAGTACTGTCGCCAAGTGAGACTGGCATGAAATGTGACTTAATTGCTATAATGTTGAACCTATACATCGGCTAGTATGACTATTTTCTCACTTCATACCAACTCTACAAATGTAGGGGCGTGGCCACTTGTTTGACAAATATCACAGGCAGCTCTAGCCGACAATCTTCTGCTAGGCTTTGTCCCTAAACCGTGTTTGTGTTGTTGGTGCTTTATGGTGCCTCCAAGAAATCTGCGCTCCAGTTTTTGGTGAATGAAATTCTAGTATGTTAACGATCTATTACTTTGGACTAATTTGCTTTTATATGGCTCTGTGTGTTGCACCTGTACAGTGTATGGGTGCTAACCATGCTTGCACCACTATCTTGACCAAATTTGATCATTTCTGGTTCCAAAAAAAAAACAACAAAAAAAAAACAACAAAAACAAATGTGGTGGCGCCCAAAATGCTATAACCAGTGTGTGATGTCAGAGTGTCTGTGTTCATTTTTACATACTGTATGGTTAGTGCATGTGTGTGGCACTTTCAGCCACTCCCTTATTTTCCGAGGCATTACCACCGCAGATGGATCCACAGGTTTCATTTGGGACTGATTTTGCAATCCTCCCGTTTGGGACTGGAGGTGCAGTGGCTTGTGACCCCCCTGAGGATGGGTTTTTGTGTCTCCATGTTTTGTAAATGGAAAATGTGTTAAAACTACATCATGGAGCTACGGAGCTGCTTGTGATAAAGGATAACAGATGTTATTAAGTATGTTCAAGAAAGACTGGAGGACAAGGAGTAAGAATGAAGCTCAACTAACATGTCACAGTACTGAGTCTGTGACCCAGGGTTTTGTGTTTATTGGTTAATTTATATTATTAGATTATTGTCATTCATGGTTTTCTGCTTGTTTATTTTTTGTTCCTAGGATTTAGGTTTCTGTTACTTTGCATTCCCCGTGTTCCTTGTCTAGTCACTTTTGTCTCCATGTCTCCCCAGTCAGTCGTGTCTCCATGTCTCAGTGTCTAGTCTGCGTCTTTGTGATTGTCTCTTGTTTCCTGTTTTACTTTGACGGTCCCATGTCCTATGTCAGTGTATCTAGTTTTGCTTCCCTTTTTTTCTTTATGTCTAATTAGTCCCAGCTGTGTTCCCATCCTGCTTCCCATTCCCTCATTACTTCCTTGTAAATTTAAGCCCTGTGTTTTCCTTTGCCCTTTGGCATGTCGTACCTCGTCATGTGTAGTAAGTCTCCCTGTGTTTCTGGTTTTAGTTCCAGTTCCACATTTCTAGTTTCCCAGTGTTTTGTTCCTAGTTCTCACGCTCAGAGTTTTAGTTTGTTTTTTGTGAGTTTTGGTTTATGGAAGATTTCCCCAGCAATAAAGCTGCCGCCTTAAATTCACCTTTTTGGGTTTCCTCGTCTTTTTCTTGTCGCCCATCTAATTTATGATTGGTTCCCTGAAAAAAGGCAAAAGTAGAACTTGAAAGGGGATTACTAAAGTTTTTGTTACATGTTCCAAACACAATCAGGAAGAAACTGAGACTTGGGAACAGCTTTGGATTCTTTGTCTTAATAAAGGACTCGTGGACAGGTGGAGGACCTGGCGCTGTAATTACACTCTGGTCTACCAGCTGAGCCACAAATACCTGAAAAGGCTCAGTCAACCACAGCTAATGAGTTCCCGAGAGACTCACCAATATTAAATAGAGGAGCATAAGAAAATTCCATAATGTCAAGGATGTCATTCATGTGGCACTTTTCCCGCCCCGAGTTATCTCCTCTATGACAGTGAAAACAGGAAACACCCAGCCAATGGTGTTGTTGCACTGATGCATGGTAATGGAGTAAATACTTGCATAGGGGCGTTACCTAGAGTGGAGAGAAGTGCCGCAAAGGACTTTGGAGTCATTACTTGTTTTATTTATACAATAACCATTATCTCATGATTCATGTAGTACTCTCGTCTTCCAAGAACCACATGAGCCTATTAATTATTTTTTCCCCTCCAACATTTAAAGCTGGTTGTTCTCAAGGGACTATTTATAGAATAATGAGCCATTTTAATGTTTACAATATGGTTTAGTCCTAAAATTATGCTTCTAACATTAATATCAGTAAACTAATTGGAATAACGTAACACTGAATGAACAACATACGAAAAAACATAAAGATGGTGCTGGATTTGAAAAATGGCCCACTTTGAGACTTTGTCTGTGTATTTCCAGACACATTTTATTGTATTGCCTTTTTTTGCTGAATCTAATCTCGTCTGAATCTTTTTTAATCTAATCCATCACATTAAATCACATTAATCAACATTTCCATAAACGCTCCGGGTGTTTTTAATGACATCCAAAACTCACAATAAACAAGTTAACAGCAATTTAACCAGTGTTAACAGCTGGAATAAAATTAGCTGCATCTTTTGGAGAACGACTTTTCAAAAGACATGCACGGGGACACATATGCATTATGTATTACGCTGTAGGTAGGGTAATTGCTGCCTGACTGCACTTGTTCAGCCATTTCGTCTGTGTAACTGTTCACAGTGCAGATTAAGGTTTCTTAACTATTTCAGTCGTAAATAGCACAAGAGATAAAGGACTAACTGAAAAGAACTTTATCACCACTTATTACCACTTACCTGCCTTTATCCCATGAAACAGGAGCCCTATTCTACTGCAGAGGAGCTCGCTGCGCCGGTGTCCAGTTTCCAGGTGTAACTGTGAGTAAGTTTGTTACTGAAAAAGACAAGAGCACAAGTGCATCAGCAAGCAATATAACTTAAAAGTGCATTTAAAAGGGATTTATTTCCAACTCCATTTTTTCATTCATTGCACTCTACTGTAGCTTAGCACTTTGCTTCAAAATGATCCCTGTTTATCTTCTTCTGGGCCTTGTTGAACCCTGTCAGTTTGAAGTTTGAGCCAGGCTTCTTCTGATTGGCTCCCTCTCACAAACAGAACGTCATACAACATCATACAGAGTCAAGAGTATAAAAGAACTGTCTGAAATCCAGGCCTGAGTGAATGCCCTCAGTTTGTCCTCTGTCAAAAACAAGCTGCTTACCTCCTGTCTTTTTAAGCCCATCCTCGTCCTCTGATTGGCCGCGGCTTGCAAACAGAAGTTTAGAGCAGCAGGTGTGTGGAGTTCCTCTGCTCACTGCCACATCGTTCTTATTCCTCAACCTTCATGCTTGTTTTTATCTGCATCTCATCTGAACAGAACAGAAGGTGTGTGTGTGCCTGAAGTGGCCATATTAGGGAGATCCCTTCTCTATGACATCATACAGAGCCACAAGCAGAAAAATCATTTAAAATGGAGATTTACAGCAGCCTGAAGACTCAGATTGTGGATCACAGGGATCACCTGTACATACACTGAACTCATTACATGAAACTTTCATTTAATATGAGCACTAAATGTAAATCCTGTGTCTCCCTGATGTTCTGTTTTGTGACTGGAGCCCAGAATTAGAAGCAAACATTCAGCCAGAGCTGCACTGTAACTTCTCTGTGTGTGTTTGCCTCAGCAGGTGTCAAACGGTTGGACATTTTGGCATACATCACATAGCACATGGTACAGCACACCCACTAAAACAGCTCTGGACTTTGAAAACAAACCCCTCTGACATTTTGTGCCACAGGAGAAGCAGAGAAAAAGCTGCGAGGGTCTTGTGTGTGTCTGTGTGTGTGTGTGTGTGTGTGTGTGTGTGTGTGTGTGTGTGCGCGCGCGCCCCTGTGTGTATGTGGGATGGGTGTGTGTGTGTGTGTGTTTGTGTGTGTTTGCCAATTACAACTAAACTCCACCCATTCAGAGGGTGTGTGTCTGACGGTGCTGTGTGAAGGGTGAAAAGTGTGCCTCAGTGTGTGAGTGTGTCTGTATACAGCCTATTCTCTAAATAACC
>VUQG01022738.1:13247-52586 GCA_015106755.1 Etia nguti | reverse complement strand
TAAAAATATAGAAAAAAAAAAAAAAGAAGGGGGGGGGGGGGGGGGGGGGGGCTTTCTGGCTGATTGTGCCATCATGTCAGCTGATAATTCAGGAAGTAGAATACATATGAGTAGATTGGATGGCATTGTTCACTAAATGACAAGATCTGTCTTCCTTTCCGCCTCTTTAATTATCTTCCTCGATTGTAATTACACGTGTGAAGGTCCAGGGAACAGTTACTCTTCTGCTGTATTGTCTAGTGCTGCATCTGAAGTTAGATAAAGTTAAATAAACCCACGATGCTGCTGAGACACCAGCTGGCAATGAAGGGTACTGTCTGCTTTATCAAAGAGCAATGCAGTATTTACGCAAATTATCGAGTCTCATTCATTTTGATCGTCTGCTGCGGTAATAATGCAGTCTGTTAAATGACATGACAAGAAATTACTATTAACTATTTAGCTAACAGTAATTGTGCCACAAAATCCACAATGGAGACACCGCATAAACAGCTGAGAATGAATACACACTGGGGTATTCATTAGGAATAGTGATGACAGAAAGTGACCTGGAGATCGATCTTTAAGCAGTCTTGGAATTTATTTCTTAATGAAGCCAATGAATAAATGATTTGAGGTGCTAGGATGAGGAGTCTGATCCCCCATTGGGATGCCTCTTTAGGGTTAGCCGCAACCTCAAGGGAATCCTTTTTCTTTCTTTTTGTCCACAAATCTATCTTTTAACACTCCCTTTTTTTCTCGCTCTCCTCCTTTCGTCTTTCTCGACTTACTGCCCCCTCCACCTCTGCGTTCCGCACCTCTATGTCCTTCATCGTCTATGATCCTAATCTCTCCTAAACATCTTTTCCTGGACTGTGGGAGTTGGCAGATACCGAAGGCCACCATCAGACTAACTGACTCATCCCGTCATAAACAACTGGTGGGTGTCAGCATGTTGGCGGTCCTCCAGTTTCAGACACGCTCATTTTGACAGGCAATTTTTTTATGATGCTGATTGTTGTTTTCCCTGGTATTGTTTTTCTTTACGGTGACTTCGTACGGGGGGGGGGGTAAAAGTGAAACTCTCTGAGATCAAGCAATTTTACTCTCTGGACCAGAAAACACAGATGACAGTAATAAAAAGGAGAACCAATTGCTTTTTCATTTCATTTCCACTGGGAAATCAGACTGACACAGGAATAAAGGACCAATAATAATAAAGTTTAAGAAAAGGGCCTATGGCTTTCCATTCCCTAAGCAAACCACAAGTAGCAGCCACTGTGGACAGCACAGCTGCTCAGGGTCATCCACATTATTGGAGGGAAGGCAAGGATGAGAAGCAAGCAGAGGGAAAAATATATTTACTTCAGGCTAAACAGGAATTTCAAGCGCCAAGAAGTACTTCATGGAAAAGTGGTCGATTTTTAGGAAAAGAAATGATAGCTGAACTGATATAAAGTAACAGATAATAAAAAGAGAATATCCTGTTGGGGTTTACTTGTAAGACAGACACACAATTCAGGTAAGCTACTGGAGTCTAAAGCTGCACACAAAAGCTGATGTTAGTAGTTAACATGATTCTACTTAACTAGTGTTTTTTTTAACACTGCATCATTCTATGATGGGGCATCGTTATATTGCTCATTACAGTGGCACACAGTGCAGCTATCTCCACATGAACATCCGAGTTAATGGGCCACAATAAAGACACCACTGTCTTCATTTTATGGCTCAGTTTTCTAATGGCCTACTTGGCTTTCTTGCTTGTTGTCTCAAAGGAGCCATCTAGGTCTCTTTAAGACCTCCAATATTCTCAACACACTCTTTCCTCCTAGCTTGTCTCCCTCCATCCATTTTTCCACTCGTCCTCATTCCTATCGTCCTCCCTCCATTCCTGACAGCTACAGGCAGCCGGTGGTAGCCCAGGGCCTTTTGCTGTGCCTTTAGTTTCATTAGCGGGCCCCAGATGCTTAGCTGCTTACAAAATTATGAAGGGCCGAAGCCAACCGCCTCCAGATGGGACCCATCTATATTCAGATGAGCTGTTTCCTCACATTCAGAGCAATCCCACCCTGATGTCCTACAGTGTTGTCAACAAACTTGCTGACAAACACAAACACAAGTGAGTACAAACAGATGCACACATTCAGAGGAAGCCATGTGCACATGTTGTGCACAAACTCAGGGCCACCCAGGCAAGAGCACACATACCACACAAACCACTTGGCTGGTCTGCACTGCTCTACTGCTCTCTCTATTGGAAAACAATGAATCTTCGATACCCAGCATCCAGATTTACGGCAAAACAACCAGTAGCTCAGTGTTCCAACATTAGGAATAAGGAGGGGATAGAGGGGTTTCACCCCAAGTTCAGCACCCTGAGGCTGTATGCTTAGCGGACGGAAGGAGGCTGGTGACTGGTGAGTGTCAGCACCACAATCCAGGATGAGACAACAAACATCCAAGAATACATCAGGAAGATGGCCCCAACCGACCGTGTGCTCAGTGAATACCTCAGGCAGCAGAAACCCAAGAAAGAGGAGGAAGAGGAGGAACCATCATGGAAGGACAGGCCCCTGCACTGTATTTACCACCAGCAGATAGAGGAAGTGGCTGGCAAGTCCTACCAGTGGCTGGACAAAGCTGGACTGAAAGACAGCACAGAGGTACTAATCATGGCAGGACAGGAACATAGAAGCTGGGGTCTATCACACCAGGCAAGGCCTCAGGTGCAGGCTGTGTAAAGATGCCCCTGAGACAATCCAGCACATAACAGCAGGGTGCAAGATGCTAGCTGGCAGGGCATACCTTATTTTTCGGGCTATAAGACACATTTAATATCCTTTAATTTAAAGTTTGACTTACCTGACTGTTTTGTTTCGCTTAATGCGCCTTATAATCCGGTGCGCCTTATGGTCCGAAAAATACGGTACATGGAACGCCAGAAGTGCCCGGCATAGTATACAGAAACATCTGTGCCAAGTATGGCCTGGAAATCCCAAGGTCAAAATGGGAGGGTGGTCGAGAATGGCCGAGCTAAGATCCTGTGGGACTTCCAGATACAGACGGACAAAATGGTAGTGGCTAACCAACCGGACATAGTGGTGGTGTACAAGCAGAGGAAGACGGCCGTAGTGATAGTGAATGACAGCAACATCAGGAAGAAGGAACATGAGAAGCTCGAGAAATACCAAGGGCTCAGAGAAGAGCTCGAGAAGACGTGGAGGGTGAAGGTAACCGTGGTCCCAGTGGTAATCGGAGCACTAGGTGCAGTGATTCCCAAGCTAGGCGAGTGGCTCCAGCAGATCCCAGGAACAACATCCAAGATCTCTGTCCAGAAGAGCGCAGTCCTAGGAACAGCTAAGATACTGCGCAGGACCCTCAAGCTCCCAGGCCTCTGGTAGAGGACCCGAGCTTGAAGGACAGACCACCCACAGGGGCGAGAGAGAGATGGGGTAATTTCCTTTGTCTTACTATACCTTATTTGGCTTTTGGTGCTTCCCCCCCTTTTTTACACTGTAGACCAATTTCAGTCTGCAGTCTGATTTCAGATTCTAAAAAGTTAAGTTGCAGACGTGGAAAGCGCTCAGCTTGAGGCTTCATAAGCAGGTCTTCACTAACGAGTGAGTGATGTCATGGTGACTAGATCCATCTGTCTGTGATTCTAACGCAAGTACTGAATGTTCTCCCTCAGAGGCCTAAAGACATTAAAGCAGAACTCCCCGTCGACAGTCTGACCTTGGGGAACAAATTCACTGTGTACAACGCTGTGAACACTGAGCATGCTCCTACATGTAGTTGTGCGTCTGATTTGAAACACTACCTTCAGGCTTGCATGCACAGACTCTTCACCTGCAAACTGCTGTTTGAGTGGTCAATAGAAACTGTGATATATGTGATCATCATTGTAAGCATAAGAAAAACACAGGAACAACAGAGGACAGTGACGAGATAGTGACAGAAAGAAGACGGAAAAATCAAAGGCTGTTGAAAAATAAACATAACTTTTTGTGTCTGATTGTTCTATATTACATAATTAGGGGAGGGAGACTAAATAAATACATCTTTCATGTTAAATTGTCCAGTTTCTACCTTCCTCCCTACATAATTTTCCTTTTGTAACTTTAAATCGGACGGAGTAATTAAATCCCAGTCGTGAGTTTTGAGACTGGCGAATCCCCCGACTTCACACTCCATTTCGCCGCTCACTTCTTTGACATCCAGACACAGTGAGCAGCACAGAGAGGAAACCCATTTCAATTACTTATATAAATAATACAGAAGTGACTCGCCACAAAAAAAACGTTTAAGCACAGATTTAAATGTGGACAAAGCAATAGAGGGAAATTCTCAAATGAGCTAAGAGAGAGAAGTCCTGTATCAACAGAACCTGTCGTCGAGAAAAGCAAAAAATGCAGTTAGGGGAACCAAAAGGATTTCCATCAAAATCCTTTTCCAAAGGAGCGAGAAGACTGGTTTTGTTGGCCTGGTGTAGATGCTGGCTGTGCTGAAACATCAGTGAAACTGGAACCTCTGCGACACCGCTGTTGACTTAGCTGATCCATTTGAATTCATCACAGTGCCTGCTACACACACACAAACATGCACTCACTCCCACTCAAACATTCCTGTCTATGGCAGAATGCAGATACCAACCAGGAGTGTCCTAATATGTCCCGTAAACACCTGACAGCATGGCTTTGTGAAACTGCTGAGATATCCATAATGCCTGCGTTGAAGTCAGGGGGTCAATGCGCTGACGTGCTGAGCACACTCAATAAGCTTCAAACAACTTATAGCATCAACACCTCAAAACATCTCAAAGTATTCTGCACACCACGCAGGACAGACTGCTACATATGCAATGTAAAGCCAGCTGCATGTATATAATATTTCTCTGGGACAAGCTGTTGAACAATTCGTCTTTTGTCACGCTGGGCTTACTATGACAAAACATTTTGCAATGTTCATGAGATCAAGTTTCCTGAACAAAGAGAGGTGAAGGTGAGCTATTCTGCCTACAATACTAAAAGCAGCAGTGACTCACAATACAGTAATCAGGGGACTGTTGGCTGCAGAAAAACTGCAACGCCTCACCTAGTTCATTATAAGATGACACAACCAATTTGTACCTCTGCCTAGTGCAATCTACCAAATCTCCCCTGACAAAAGCATTTAGATTAGAGCGCTTTCAGGGAGGGCTGCGCTGACATGCGTACCCAGCCTGTAAAAGGGGAAATGAAGTGCCTTTTTAATTCTCCTCCAGGCAAACATAAAACTGTCCAGGTAAGTCATTTTGTGGGTTGAATGGAGAGTCAGAAGCAAGTTGCCTCTCTGTCACTATACCCACACACTTTCTCCTGAAACTGCATTTGTGCTATTGTGCACACACCCACAGATGCACAAACTCTTGTACACATCCTTATCCTCATGCAAAAGATTATTAATCTATTTGCTACATTTTGTCCCATTATTTCTCCCACATAATCCTCTTTCACCACCTCTGGCAGCATACTAATGAGTTTCTGTGAACAAGGAAGCTGCACGTGCTGTTGATTGTTTTGATTGGAGCTGCTCCCCCTCTATCTCCCAGTTTGTCCTACCAAAAAAGAATAAAGACTCCCAGATGGAAACTAAAAGAGGAAAATGAGAGCTAAAACAGAGCTTTGTGATCATTTTCCTCTCTCAAGTCTTTGAAGACAACTGGAGTGAGGTACAACTGGAAAGGCACAAGTGGCCAGAACGTGAACGTCACTCTAGACTTTGGTAAGAGTCAAGAGTGAGTTTGCCGGTACATCAGGTACGCTCTTCTCTTTCAAAATATTCACTCTGACTCAAAGATCAGTCAATTTCCTCTTAGCAGATGATCGTGTGACAGATAATTACAAGTGTGTGTGTTTGTGTACGTTTCACTTTTTCAGGTTTTTATTAAAAGATTGTGTCCATCTCCCTTATCGTGGACAGTGTTGACAGAGAGAAACATCATAAAAAGCATTTTTTTAATTTAAAATTCGTATATGAAAACCCATAGACGGTCAAATGATTGCTACGCTTCACCTTTCCAAAACGGACCTGAGAGTAGAGAAACAGCACCGAACGTAGTCTGTGTTTTAAATTAAACACACAGGCCAGCAACATCGAGATAGTAGCTGCAGGCACAGTATACTGTAGGTGTAATAAAAATGATGGTACAGTAGAACACTGCAGTAAAGATCTGAAATTGAGAAATATGGATGTGAAAAGACAGTAAAGCTCCTCGGGTCTCTTGAGGAAGACAGTGGATGTGAAACGCCATGGCTCATGTCTAAGTATGACCATAGGGACATGCGCAAACTGAGAACTGGGCAAGTACTAAATATTATAACTAGACGTGGAATTACTCAATTTAACATAGTGAGTTTTAGTACAAAACAAGCAAATCGGACATTGTATAACACCGCTGAGACACTTGTTATGGCTAATAATCTTTATATTGCATTCTGAAGACACTATTTGTCTTGTTATATCACATCTACTGGGAGTCATATGTAGGAAGCCAGGACATGTCTGTTTATATTTCCTCAGTGTATACTTATATGCGTGTGACTCTGGTTGGAGGATACGGTGGGGTGAGTGTTTTCAAACAGCAAAGCCGGGGTCGCTTGATGTTTTTATGAAGCAAGTCTGTTTGGAAATCAATCGTTAGTCTCGGTTTTATTGCTCAAATTACCCGAGCCGGTCCTTGTCCTGTTTGCCCTTAATTAACAAGCGTTCAATTCCCCCATTAATTAGCACAAGCTATTAGCTATTTTACATCACTCTTCATTCGCCGACAATTAAAAGGTCTATTATTAAAAAGGCATGCCACATGGTTAATTGTGCAAGTGGCTCAGTGGCTGGGGAGGAGAGGCAAGAGGAGAGGGGAGTGCGGACACGCCGAAGGTAAGGAGGAGTCGGGCCTTTCTGCTGTGGTTCTGGCACAAGCTTTGCAGTCTGTGTGTCTTCAATTCATTGCCTGACACTCTGTCCTCGACAGAGGGACCATCTCCCTCGCTACTATTACACATTTTCAGACCCAAATGGCTCAGCTCAGCGCTACGGCAGTTAGAGGTCTGGGATGTGTGTCAGGTGCTGGATGAGAGGTTTCTTTATGAGCTTGACAGGTGCAATTTCCTTCGTACTGCAAGCCTTACAAGTACAAACTCTAAGAAGGGCTAGTTCTCCCAGTTTTCTTTTCTGTGATTTTATTTTTCTACATTTCTAATAAGCGCAATTTTAATTTTAAAACACAATAAATAAAACGGTTGGTTTGAGTGAAATGGGAGCGCCTGACTTGGATATTTGTTGCTACAAATCCTCTCAAATCCAGTCAATTTTATTGCATTTATAACCAGGTATTAAAGATTAACTGTGGATTACGTGGCTATTTGTATGTGAAAGGGGACACTTTTACTGGAAAGCCCCCAGAAAACTGTCACCCTACAGTAAGACTTTCAACTCACTTCCAGTCCTCAGCACTATAATTTTACTTCACTCTCACGGTCGGTGTCTTCAACCTGCAGCAGAGAGACAAGGTTGGGGATGAGCTGCTGTCGAGGTTTTAGCTGTTAAAAAATTAAAAATTAATATACTTGGTAGGTGGCAAATCAAATTACTGTTACTCCATATCTTCTGGATGGGTAAACAGGTGCTTTTAAGAACAATACCAGTAGCGATATTTGGGGATTTAAATAGCAGTTATACTGGCTGATACTTTTTTCTCTATCAAGCATATGAAACATAAACAGATATTCCTAACATTAGGTAAGCGTGGCTATTTATGAGTTCTTACTAAGACATTATGACAATGCAGTTTAGAGAGCCTTGAAAATCCCAATACAGCTGAAAAAATGCAGCTGAGGGAATGAAAACGCGTACATTAAAGTTTTGCAAAAAGTTGAGATGACAAGACAACGGGGAAAAATGATAAAAAAAAGAATTAAAGTAAGCAAAAGTAAGACAAACCAAGGAAAACATGGGACATAAGAGAGAAGTGAGAACTGTAAAGACCTCCAAAGGTGAGCAGGGAGTGGCACATAGAGCAACGGAGGCATCCTTTCTCTTTTATTCCCCGTGTCTCCCTCTCCTTACCCCTCACCCTCTGCCAGGACATACCAGGTGGCAAGGAAAACCAGTGAGACGGAGCATTGCTGATTGACAGAACAATTACTGCTAACACTCACCCGGATGGAGAGACAGACATCTCCAAATAGAATTTCACTATGCTATTGCATCACGCGCTTACAGGAAGGATTGTGGCTGAGAAGCAAAACGACGCTGACTGACTCATCGACTGACTAACTCTGTCTGTCTCTTGGAGCTGAGCACAATTGCTTGAAAAGCAGGCCTCTGTTTTATTTGTTGACTCCTATAAAAAAAAAGGAGTGGAAAGCATTTACCCTTGCCCAAGGTTGACTGGTTCTAACTTTAGAAGTAATATTTGGCAACCTATTTCCTCCAACTCTGACTGTTCATCTGCTGGCTCAGTTAGAGGTGTAGCTATTTTTATCCACATACCTACTGAGTGGCGAAAAACTGGAAAGTTAATTAAAAGGCACACTGCAGATCTTTATATTCCTGATATTTTGGAGAGAATTCAAATTCCCAATAATATCCAAAACAAATGTAAAATCTAAATTATCTGCTGTATAGTTTAAAGCTTGAAAAATGTGCAAAACAAAACTTTGTTTATGACGCTGGCTGGTAACAAAGCCACTCAGTTGCTAGACTAATTGTTGTATCGTAGCCCAGATCAGAGTTATTGATCACAAAGGTAATCGATCACTTATCAACCAAATATTCTCATAAATGTGAGAATTTACATTACAAACTGATGTTTGGGGGCTGGACTGTTGGATAAATAAAACAAGAGATCTGACGAGGTTGGGCTGGGCTCTGTGACTTATTATTAACATTTAAACTTTAAAATTCTGCATGTTAAATGAAATGAAAGTAATCGTTAGCTGCAGCCCTCGCATGCAGGGCTGAAAATATCTTCCACTTTCTGTGCTGTCGTCCTGTGCTCTCTAGTCTTACCCCGCTCCCACACGAGACTCTGCATGAGGCATCTGCCGGTTGATGCAGTCAGTCTCATGCAACCGTCTTGGCCATTACCCCACCCCACAGCATTCTGGCCTCCAACAGCTGCATTACACCACGCTCTTTGACTTTCTAATTAGCTTATCCCGGAAAATAAGGATGCTGAGCAATTCTTTGCTCTAGCAGTCTAACAACTAGCAGACCGCAGGGATTGCGGTTGGCACCTAGTGTCACCAAGGGGGCTGTTGTGTTCGACAGACTAGTACGAGAAAATATGGCTCACTCTCTTTCCTTTGACTTACAAACACTTACGCTACTTCTTCACACTGAACTTTAAGTTGATTTGCAATCCCACGCGCCAAGTGAGAAGTCGCAGTACCAAATAAGACACAAATGTTATGAGACAAAGAACCTCTTTGCTAAAGTCGATGGTCAACTCAATCTTGAAAAACTTCCTTGGTAATCATATAAGGATTAACGTAAACTGTAGTCATTTTAAATCCATTTATTCAACAACATATATGCAACCTATAGCTCTGTTTCAATCTGATAAAATACAGTGACCCCTGTCAGCTCACGGCTGGAGGAGTCACGGAAGAAAAAGGGATGGAGGACAGATCCTTCCACCTGTAGCAACAAACGTCCTGCTGGACTGTAATCTGCCAGTTGTCTCTCTCTGAAATGCCCAGCTTAGCCGAGGCCAGCTGAGCCCTGCAGCCTCTAGCACCAAACGATGCTGGGGCCCCAGGACACAAGGCACCTGCACAGGGAGATAAAGGCTTCAACTCCTGAGCTAATACTGACGATTCTTTTGATAAATACAGACATTGGGTGGTGGGCGGTGGGAGTTGGAGGGCAATCCCCCCCCCACCCCCGTCTACCTGTCTCAGTAATCTCTTTCTTGTACTTTGTGTTTTTCTTCCTCCATCGTTTCTGTCTGTTTCTGCAAGTCTCCCTCTCTCTTTCCATCTCTCTCTCTTTCTCTCTCTCGTACCTTCTTCATCCTGTCTTGTGTGAGTTTGGATCAGACAGGCGAAGCTCTCCATGCTCTGCCTTTTTATTTATTCCATATCTGTAGCTGTCAAAAAGAAGATTGCTACTTTAGGAGCTGTCTGCGCTTTGTTGTGCTCGTGGAAAGTCAAATAGAGGAGGTTGTGTTAAAAGCATCTTGACCACTTTGTGGGGACACAAACAATGTCAGCTGTGGTCCTGGACGCCCCTGACAGTGGAAAATGTCTCTACGAGTGCAGGAGACATTATGCCCCCTTAGACGCCACAGTGCTGAGAGGGGTGGTTAAAACAGTATTAGCCTGAGGTGGTAAATGGAGTAACGTTACCTCCTGCTGCGTCTGTCACTTAAACACTTTTTTATGAGCGCTGATTGGAACATAAACATGGGCAAGGTTGCATGATTCGTGTATTTAGAAAAGCTTTGGGAACTAAATGACCCAATAAGGGCTCTGTGCAGATTAACTCCTCAGCAATTCAAGATTATGTCAAATGAGAAGTTAAGGCTATTCAGAACCAGGTTTTCTTCACCTGGGACATTAATTACCTGAAATTATCATATAAATTACTGTGGCTTTAAACTGTCTTCACAGTAGCCTATTCGGCAGTATAAATAAACTCACCTGATAAAAAACACAGATTTTAAAGCAAACGGCTGCTAGCTTCACTGTAAATCAGTCAGTGGCAGGAGGAGACAACGGGAGAGGCTGGCGCGCTGTGATAAAGCCATACCCCTACAAGCACAACAGACAAACTTGCAACTACTACATAAAATCAAAGCAGAAGGAGCCAGGAGGCCGAGCTAAGCTGCACCGTGTTGCTCTGTACTGTACTGCAGACAGCAGTTCATCTTTCCACCTCTCTGGTGTCGTGCCCATTGTCTCTTCCCATTAGCCTGCGACCGGCATGCTACGGTATGGTCGGTGCGGGCGCTAGGCTAGCAGACGCACACAGCTCAGGGTGGCAGATGCCTGGCGTTTCTGCGGATGCCCTCCATCAACTGATGACAGATGTCAGGGCTTCTCTTGGATGGCAACACTTCATCACGCTATCCTGTTCTTCGCCCCACTGGATACACCAGTCTGCTTGGCAGACGCTACACCCAACCCCACCGCACCATCCCCGTTCCCTCCTGCCACACCTATCCATTCACACACACACACACATGCATCCATACACACACAGTTCTGCATCCATCAGTCAAGCGTTATTACATCAGACAGCCATCATACTGGCAACCAATGGATCACATGCTAATGCACCCAGACGCATCCACTCTGGAAATCTAAAGTATCAGTCTTTAGGGTGTGTGTGTCTGTCTGTGTGCTTAGGAATGTGTGGGTCAGCTGCCAGGTGGAGAAGAAAAGTATTTCAAAGTTGCAGAAAGTCTGTAAATGCTCTGTTCTAGTAAGACAATATTACACAACAATCGGAGCACTAATTTTTTAATATATTGCTTCTAGAAATGCTGCTTATGTCATTGCAAACTTACCATTTTGGCCTGCTGGTAGATTTCACTACAGGGGACATGCCGTCTCTGTACAGGCTCTTTGTCTTTGAGAAGTTGACCACATTGAAAATGACCCTCTGAAAGAAAAAACATTAAAGCCAATAAATATTAAACAACGCACAAGGGAAATTGTCAAAGTTAGTAGCAGCATAAAGACAAGTGGGTTCCAGACAGAGTTATCATAACTTTGTATTTCATGTACATTTTTAAAGAGTTTTTTAGTTTTCAGATTTTGGTTTTCAATTCAGTTTAGTTTCAGTTTCAAAGAGTGTATAATTTTAACTGTTTTTTACTATTAGTGTCAGTGTTAGTTCTAGTCTGTCTTATAACAGTAGAATAATGCGGTATATAAATCAAACAACGTCAGACACACTTCCCTAACTCAACGAACACACACACCTGAGTCTCCGTGTGCTTGTCTAGAGATGAACTTTAATTCGTTTCGTACGTAAAAAATGTAATTGTAATAATTCTGATGAGTTTTCTGGCTTAGTCACAACTGAATAAAATCCATAGTTTCCAAAGATGCAAGGATTTATTTTTTTGTATTTGGTGACTGATTGGAAGTAATTACAGGGACCACCTGGTTGCCCAGAGGATAAGCATTCAGCACCTTCAACCTGTCTGAAAAGCAATTGCGAACCAACTTGGAAAAACCTCTATCACTCTTAGATTGATTGGAGAAAGTTTGCAAATAACTGCCATCTAACTTTTAAACGCAGACAGATTGCCAACATGTTGCAGTCAATATGGATTAGTTTGCACGGACGAATGCAACTCATCTGCGATGCATGTGACTGTTTGTGGAGGAATTTCTGAATTTCAGTTTCAAATCTGTGAAATTCTGGCTGAGATTTGAGTGTAAGCAGTCGATGTTCAGTTCTGTTTAACGTCAATTTCTATGTATGAAAATGGAAACAGATTTGCAACAGATGGTCTCAGATGTGTTATTTTTCTGATTTATCAAACTTATTATTATATAATTATAATATTAGAAAAAACAGATTGTATGTAATTGCCAACTTGGCCTATTCAATCACAAACTGTATCTGTGATTGAACTATATTTTTTATACTATTTATACAGCAACTGTTGACTCTGTTATCTGTTATGGTATCACTACATGGTTTGGCAACCTTTCTGTCAAGTTGAGATCCCATATTCAAAATTTGATTAAAAGATGGTTGGGATGCTCTCTTCATCTTCCCTCCAGGAGATATCTGAAGAGTCAGAGGTAAAAATCACTAAGGACAAAAACACATCCTTTAAATTGAGCATGAGTTGATTCCATCAGGAAAAAGGTAAAAGGTACCAAGGTACCATTATCAATCAACTTATTGAATGGTAACAGGTAAAATTGTAAATGAGTGTTTGTATATGTGTGTTATCTTACATCTATCTATCTATCTATCTATCTATCGCCCTGTCCCTGTCTTGGAAGCAACCTTTCCAAAGGCAATGACAGCGTAAGATTATTGCACTTTATTGCAATAATTTTGGTCTTGCGACAGTCTTCAACCACTGTTTTCCTAAAGCACCTGTAGCATAAAGGTTAGTTTTTAAATTTTTCTAAAATACTCTTTTTTTTTGTTTGTAGTGATGAAATATATAATCGAAGTGAAAAAATATAATGTAAAAACGATGGTTGGAAGAAGACAATGGGAAAATCAGCAGCTGTAAAGATATGAGATGTTCAAATATACAGAAACAAAATTATTTTTATTTTGATTAAGAAAAAAGAACTTAACACCCCTGTCGGGCCTTCAGGAATGACAGAATACTATTTGACAAACAAACAACTTTTTTTTTAACACAAAACCATCACAGGCCTGGGTTTAAGTTTAAAGCAATAAAAACAACCCCTTTCCAATCATTTGTGCCACATGTTGCATGAAAAAGACTGAAAAGAATATAACCTGAAACTGAAGAAAAATCTCAGATGGAGGTTGTCAGAGCAACACAGATAACACACAAAATCGCAAAAGATTAACATTACAGTTAGGAAATAAGGCAGCTTTAATATCCTGCAGATGATCCCATGTTGTGGTAACAAAGCTCCCGATAAAAGGCAAGCAGCTCCGAGGAGTGCCAGCCTCTAATCTGGGAGGACATTATGGTTCTCCCCATAGGGATGCTGCCAGGCCCAAAACATTAAGCTCTGCCTGGAGCGCAGAGGAAAGTCATGGTGTCTGGCATCTCCACCTCCTCTGGTCTGGTCTACTTTTTACAGCTAGAATATTTTGGAACAGCTCTTCCCTCATTCCTCCACTGTGATTAGGATCAGGACGAGTGGGAAAATGTGGAGAGAGAAATAAATCAATATATTTTTGAAAAAGTAAAATGAAATGAATGGCAATGGTAATGCTGCGGTGAGCTAAATGAATCCTATTGATGGGGCATATCAAATTACCAACTAAGTCCAGGTGGTGGAAGTTAACTGGATGCTACTGAAATCCTATTACAGACTCCCCACCCTTCTCTCCCTCCTCTTCTTTCTCCTCTCCCTCCCCCACATTCATTTCTCCCCTTTTTTTCCTGTCTAGCATCAGAGGAATGGGGATTGCGGATTGTGGCAGGCTGATTCAGACTTAGGTAAAATGACATCTAACTGATGTTGAGACTGGCAGCAGGCTCCTGTAGCAGGGAGATAAGACCATTGCTGCTGGCATTTCAATTACACTTTACTGCCCCGCACATCTGTTGCGAGAGCTACTTTTCAGCCTTTTCCCCTCAGGCAAATACAGCCTTACTCTGACTCCACTGGCTTTCTTTGACTGCACAGCCTCTTTCCTCATTCTTTATCCACAACAAATTCAGATTGTCTTCCTCCTTAGATTCACTCTACCCACTGTTTGTAATCTATTTGTTCGGCCTGTTTAACTCAGAGGGAGCTAAGACTGGACAGATGACAGAGACATGGGCACAAGGAAGAAATAGAAGACTTAATCACAGGCATGGTGATACACAAAACGAGAGTGAGAGGCAGGCGAGTAGAAAAAAATAGTCAGGTAGACACACCAGAACACACAGAAAGACAAAGTGACAGGAAGATAATTACACAACTGAGATAAACAGGGGTGAAACAAAGCTATCGTGGATAGGAATGGAAAATACCGTGGCTGCATGGACTCATAGAAACAGGTGGACTGGTATGTAGGTAGACGGGGAGGAATACAAGTCTCCAGCTCTTTTTGATTTGTGAAATTGGATTAGAAAGTCAGTGTGTAATCTATTAAACAAGGGGAATGCTTAAAAGCAGGGTATCACTGGACCACTTACGTACCAGACAAATGAAAGGAGATGTGTATTACAACTTTCAACATACAGGGTTACATTATTCCTTTGGATCTCTATCTCCTATTATAGTGTAACAAACAGATGTTTGGGGGGGTTAAGATTTTTTAGTATTAAAATCATTCAAAGGTATGCCATTTATTTTTACTGGCCTAAAACTATTATACAGAAGAAAGACAAGATCACAGTTAGTGGTGCACTACAGCAGAGAAGTCATTACAGGTGTTATGGACTTATCCAAGATTGCATCAATTCTGGCAGTCAATTTACAATATGTTCTCTTAAATATTAAAAGAAGCAATGAAACCCTCCACTCTTATATCTGGTCTTGCACTACAAGGCGAACATCATTTCACAAATGTGCTATCCTCCTGCACTTTCACTGGCCATGCAACTCAACTGGAAGGACCGTCTCCCTTTAACCTTTTCTTACTGGATTACAAAAAAACTCAAACACAATGCAATATCTTAAAATCCAGCACACATTCTCCTTGACGATTTTCTGACATGTGCAGAAAACCAGAAGTAGCTGTAACATGTCACTTCTGAATTGTTCTGTCATGATGTGCTTTTCTTTTTCTACCGTCTCTTTTTTTAACCTTTGCCTTGAGTTTTTGGGAGCGTTTGCATCAGTGTTTGTAAACATAATAGTGCAAAAAGTTTTGAACGACTTTTGATCAAACTCTGTAGGGGTGCAGAGTGGGATCATGTTAACAATCCATTAAAATTTGACTTAAATCCACCAAAGTCTTCAAGGTCAACTTAACCATTTATTGGTTGAACATTGAGAAATGAGTGTAGTGCGTATTGTCAACATATAGAAAGTACTGTACAGAGATTTAAATATGTCACATTTGACTTCTTCATGGTCAATAGATTGTACTGACAACATAGGGGAGGATTATGTGGTGATTCTAAATATCACATTACTTTCAACTACTGACCTTTTCTACAAAATCAAACTTTCATAAAATGTCTTTTATCTTTAAAGCTAACTTCTTAAAAGTTGAGTCTGTGCGATTCTTAATACTATTCCCTTAAAAGTAAGTACTGCTCAGAGATTGAGCTACCATGGTGGAGGTTTGCACTCTTAGAGCGCTTATCATTTCTGGGGTTTTTTGGGGGTTTTTTTTTAAAGTCTAAAAGTCTGGTTTGGTGGGTAAATGGGTAGCTGGTTGTGTGATGCATCTATAAATGGGACATAAAGTGGACAGTTGAGATTACAACGGATGCAGAACACTGTTTATATTTTCTATACAGTGAAAATATCCAGTAAAAAAAAAAAGAAGCTTTGAACAGAAAAGACTGCACTTATTTAGACCTGGGAGCAATTTCCTCTTCAAGTGTAAATTTAAGAGTCTAAACAAACTTGGATGCAGTTTTATGAGGTTTTGTTTAAGCACACTCAAAGGGCCAGTGCCATTTTGGTGTTCCTTTCCTAAGAAGGAAAGGTGTTTTCTGTTTCCATCTTCTTATCACATGTGCAAGCACAAAGATAATTCTTGTGGTTTTGGATGACAGATTCTGTTTCCTATTTCACTTTTTATTTTTTTTATCCATGGGATTACAATATCCTGCTTAATGAAGAGGGTGATTTATTGTTTTAATATTGCACTGCTCTCCCTTAAAACTCTGCAAGATTTTCTCTGCTCATGTTAAAATCTGCACGTCTGCCCTCAAACGCACGCTCCTCCTTGCACAGATTTCCTGATCTCCAACTTAACCGATGTTCCTTCTTGAATTCAAGATGCTTCTGTTTGTTCAAAAAATGTGTGATCTGAGAGCTCTGCTTTCAGATGCTGTGAGTAACATCGACTGGTTTGATTCCCGGGTCACCAAACGTTTACTGCATGTCATGTCATCTCTTTCTGCTATCCAAAAAATGTAAAAAAAACAAAATAAACTTAAAAAAATTGTGTGAAAACAAATCAAATTACTGACAGATATGATGGTAAAGAAATGACTCTTTTCCTAGTGCTTTAAAAGTATGTTTGCTGTACTTTTCGATGCATCTTTTCAGTACCGCCCTTTAACAGGGTTCATCCACTAACACCTTTCATGACTTCAATATTGTAACAACTCCACAGGAGAGAGAAAAAATGCAGGACACACCAGAGGCAGAGAGAGTAAAATCCAAATCCTTTAATCCAGGCCTAGTTCATACATGGAAGTGCAGTCAGTAGGAGCAAAGAATTGCAGCAAGAGACAAGTAAAATGGTCCAGAAACAGGCAAAAGCCAAAAGATCATACATGAGACAGAAAAACCGAGGAACAAGTGTAACTACTATGAGATATATACGAAATCAAGCTGGAAAGCTTGATTACAAATGAGTATTTTACAGAAAACAACAATATAACCTAAACTCTGAGAACCTTGTGGACATTGTATAATGTGAATAAAAACAGAACGCAGTCATCTGCAAGCCTTATAAACCCATAATTTATTCACGGCAGAACACTGAAAACACATCTAATGTTTAAACTGTGATTATTTTGGATTTGATGTCAACAAAACATGTAAAAAATGTTGGGATGGGGGTAACAAAAGACGTGGTACAAGTGTGCAAAAAACACAACTACATTGTGCTGCAGCAAAGACTTTGAATATGCCATCATCTACAGTACATAATATCATCTAAAGATTCCAGGTATCTAGAGAAATCTCTGTGTGCAAGGGTCAAGGCTGAAAATCAATACAGGATGCTTGTGATCTTCGAGCCCTCAGGCAACACTACATTAAAAACAGGTATGATCCTGTCAGGTAGAGTCACCGCATGAGCTCAGAAACACTTCCAGTGATCACTGCCCAACCTGATATCACGGCAATACGTATAATAGACACGCCGGTCCACCGTGTCCGTTTCACACTTTGCCCCTTCAAAACATGAAATGTACATGCATGCAGAAGTTGCAGTAACAGCAGAGGGAGATATTTTACTTCAAGCCAACATGAAAATAATCACGGGAAAGCATTTTAACAGACATTATTAACACATTTACACGTACATACTTACATACAATACATACTTATTAGCCACCTAGCTTAATTGTTTCGGGCGATTAAGGACCCTGGACTGTACTTACGTACTGTATACGTTTTTTTGCTCGATACTGACTTTGAGACTTTACATATATATTTTCCCCGCTGCTGGTAATGCAGTTTCTGCATGCAACAATGCAACTTTCTGCATGCAGAGGCAAACCGTGTAAGTGACACGTTGGACCGGCGTGTCTGTGGCGTGATACTGGATTGCATTGTCTGTGAAGACACTTCACAAACACGGGTTATCCAAAGCACTGTGTTCGGTACAGGTTTTAGAGTAATATATGCTCCCATCCAGATGCCTTTTTCAGAGAAGGCCTTGCATACTTCAGTAAGAAAAAGTTAAACTGCATACCACATCTATTACCACAGCATGGCTTCAAAGTTAAGCAGTCCAGGTGCTAAACTGGCCTGCTGGATTGTTATGGTGCCAAAATCCTATATCAGACAAGAATGGGACAGCATTCCTCTCCCAAAAGACCAGCAACTGGTCTCTAAATGGAAGAACTAAAACTGACAGCAAAACTGACCAATGATTACAAACTATAACAGGAAATGCCTTGAACCTAACAACAATCTAAAACCATGAAAAAAAAATAAAAGACTTTATTTTGAGTGAGTTTCATACTGAAAACTTTCGCTATAAACAATATGTTTTACAAACAGAAAAGCAATGCCAAATTCACAGCAGGCATTTGTTCAGCATAACCACTTAGATACCAGAGAAACACCCATTTCACCAGCAAACACAACACAGCACAGTAAGTATGTGCAAGTAGCATCATATCTGAGTGTGGATGTGAACTTTTGAGCCAAGCCTGAGCACATCTGCGCATTGCTGTGTTTCCTTTTATTGCACGTTTGTCAGACTTACATGTTTCAAATCGTTGAACAAATTTTAATATTAGGGAAAGATCACCCGAGTAAATACAAAATGCATATGCAAACAAAAAGTTTTTAAATGATAATTACTTTTTAAAAAAATATAGTGTCAAATCACAACAATATTTGCATCAAGGTGCTTAATATTGTAAGGTAAAGACTACAAAAATACACAGCACTGTATGTGTGGCGGAGGTGTGGTCCCTGGCTCAGCAGCAGGGGAGGGGTGGGGCAGTGAGCTCAAGGGGCGGTGCCAGGGACGTTGGAGGAACAGGTGAAGGTGATTCATCTAACGAGGTCTTTCCCTTTTTATCCTGAGGTGGGATAGCAGAAGAGGAGGTGTGTGTGAGGACAGCTGGAAAGCTGACCACGCTGGGACATTGGTGCTCAACTAAAAGTGCATCTGTGTGTGTCACAAATAAACAGCTATCAGAATGCTGTTTGGGGTCCGAGTTATTCACAGTATGTTCTAGGTAAGACTGATGGGTGCCCTTTAAATAAGGTATATAAATGAATAACAAGGAAAACCTGGAGCCACTACAGAGAAACGACCATATGGGGATTTCTCTGTTTACTAAGTCATGTCATTGGACAGATATCCACCAATCCTACATTTAGATCAGATCTCCATCCAAATCTAGCTCAAATTCTATGTTGATCAGTGTTTAACATGCCACGTGTCAGCAACAGAGCATCAGCAGAGCTAACATAGTTAAAAGCAAGAGGTCGGCAGTTTGGAGGTATTTCACGCTGGCTACACAAACAACTTTTCTCGTGTATGTTTGTGATAATGTTTACATGGCTGACGAAGCTCAAATGATGATGCTTTTGTTCTCTCGCTCACGCTTACTTTCATTATGTTTAGTGTAACATTTGTGGGGAAGCTTTTATCTACACATAACACATTTTCATTTCCCATATATTGTCCACTTCACCTTTCCACTGCACGCACAACGAGCACACTGAAATACTTTTTTTATTTTATTTCTCCTTGTCCCTTTGTTATCTATGATTTTAGTAATAAACACCAGTACATTCTGTATTTTTTAGGTTAGGAAAAGCAATATTTAAGCCGAGCCCGGTGCTGTGTTGCCATAAAACAATGGAAAAGATTAATTCCTGTTCTTTTTTCCTTTGAGTAAAAAAACACGAGTTAATAAATTAACACTGCTAATCGATCAGTACTGAGTTTTGATGGATAGACAAAGCCAAGGTATTGTGATCAATGTAGATAGAGATCCTTTATTAATCCTTTGCAGGAAATTACATTTCAGTGGCAGCTTCCACACAGACACAACATCACACGACAAAACAATATTAATTTCTAATAAAGTTAAGAATGAATAAATGGATAAATAAAGCAGCTGGTAACTAACACGTGCAAATATGCAAAATAAAAATTAAAAAACTGAAGGAGTTGGATTGGTGCATCTGTAACCATCCTCCTTTGGTTTATATAAGTCACAGGAAAAAAAAGAAGGGTGCTACTGCTATCCTGCATGTGTCTCAATTAGCGCTGCATATTTAAAAGTAGCAAACAACCAACAAAAGCAGTGAAATTCTGTGTGTTTATGAGTATAGTGTAACAGTAACTATAATTCAGATTCTGTCTCTCCCTTTCACACTCTCTGTCTGACACACACACACAGAATTTCATAGAATTAGAGTCAAACAAAGTGCTGCGGGGCCAATTCTCCTGATCGTTAAAACTTACTCACAACCAGGACTAATTTAGAAGTCACCACGTGTGTGGAGTATTGGTGAGCGCGCAACCGTCTGCACATGTGTGCTACCCTGGAAGATTTAATTAGGCTGGGAGCAGTTAGAAAAGATTAACATCCATCCTGTCTGAGCTGTCATGTCCACAGAGCGTGTCAAAACCCTGCACTGTCCTCATCACTGATGAATGGCAAGCTGGAACAGGTGTCTCTGTGGTTTCTCTCTCACACACACACACACACACATCGCAGAGACACCCTATAGATATGACAGCAGACATCCTTAAGCGTGGGATGTCAGAATCAGATTAATAAGATTTCTGCAAACAACTGTTCTAAATGAAATGTTGTCATGAGAAGAAATATTTACAAACCTGGCATGAAGGCATTTTTGTCTGGATTATACCAGTTGCACCTCATTTGGCTTACAGAATCATGCAACATGCAAAACTTAAATGAACCTTAATGGTGCAATAAGTAAGATTTTCACTCTCTCACAGCAGCAAATAACTATAATGTATCTGCAGGGACTTAATGAGGTAGTTAATCAAAACCAATGACTCAAGAAATGCTTCCTCGCTAAGCCAAAAAGAAAAAAAAAATCGAATCTTGAATTTAGCACTTCTTCTGAAACTGATTCATCTGAGCACAGTGTCGCAGGTGTTTGAGTGTGAGCTGTGCATCAGTGTTAAAGGAAGAACAGACATCTCATTCAACTGCCTTTAAATACATGTCTAAAAAGCTGATTTCTAGCCCCAACCTCATTGTTAACCTTTAAATAGAGACCATTTGCAGTCGGTCGGCCACAGGACTTGGCACCAAAATAGCCTCGTTGGAGCCGCTTCAGGATAGGATTGCATTTAGGACCAAATGCTGTTTTTTGATCTCCATTGATCCAGCGTGTGGCCAGATAGCCTTCCTTCCTGGAAGGAGTTTGGATGAATTATTAAAGAAACCGTTCTAAATGTGTAGATCAAGACCTCTGCAGAGAGCATGAGCACTTTGTCCTCTGGGCAGTGTTGGTTGAGGAGAAACATGATAATGGAGCAAAAATGTGAAAATCGCTATTGAACAGACTTTTAAAAGCACTCTAATTAAACACCTGTAGGTTTATTAACTTAATCTATTGATGCATTGCATTGATCAAAATGTATTAATGTGACGAGTTGGATTTTATTTCATTCTAAAAAACAGAATGAGTATTTTTGCTTCCAATAAGAGAAGGGCTTTTAACTGATATACACTAATATAATGATTTAAATAAACCTGTGATATCTTAACAGGTGCATGATTAAGCATCCCCACTGAAATGTTATTGCAGCTCTATAGAAACCAGGTGAGAATACCTGTTAGACTGATTTTTCTTTGTTTTCTTTTATGCACAATCTACTAAGAAATAAAGATATAAGTGAAGATTTTAATGTGCAGAGTGTCTATGTTGTTACTGCAGGAGGCTTTCAGCTTAGGGAGACGGTCCTATTATAATTCTGGCAGGAATCCATTGTGCTGATGGGTCTATGTGCAAGAAACTGAAAACTGAAACTGCTCCAAGGAATCTCACACTGGAGCAAATTGAGATGTTTTACTTTGAATCGCAGAAACATTGTTACTCCCACAGTACTGCACACGAAATTCTGTCTGCTGGTCTAAACAAACCAAACAGCAATTCAGCTAAGACAACATTAGACATCAGGCGAAGTTTACCTGCAACCCTCGCCAAACTGTGGTTCACTGAATCACCTTGGCTACACTGTGATTTCGTCACAGCGTAACACGAGCGAGCAGATCTGTGAGGCCTGTCCGTAGCCATCAGAGATAGGCAGGCTGATAGCTGCTGGCAGCTCTGCCTGTTCCCCTCTTGTTGTCTTTGATCAGTGACGCACAGCACGCCAGCTACTCACAGTAGTGGGACTAACTGACATCAGTAGGAGGACAATACACACACACACACACACACACACAACCCAACCAATCATAAATGCAAATACCATATAGTGCGGATAATTACTGTTACGGTTAAAACGGATTCAATTTAATACAAAAAAGAACATTTTTTATAATATCAGAAGAACTGAATGAGTTTAAATTAATGGTTACAAAAAAAGACAAGAATGTGAAAATTTCTACTGAACAGAGGTTTAAAACGACTCTAATTAAACACCTGTAGGTTTATTAACTTAAACTACTGATGCATTGCACTGATCCTAATGTATTAACGTGAAGAGTTGGATATTATTTCATTATAAAAAAAACCCATTTTTGTAGCATAGCATTTTCTCATGTTTGTGTAAAGAAATTTACAGCACATGCTGTCGGAAGTAGAAATGGTGACTATTAATGGCTCACTCTAGCTCAGCGGTCCCCAACCTTTTTGCGCCACAGTCTGGTTTATGTCCAACAATATTTTCACAGACCGGCCTTTAAGGTGTCGCAGATAAATACAACATAATAAAACCAGTACCGGTAGCAAAAAAAATTTGATTTATTCATAACACACGGGAAAAGACCCAGGGAAACAGAGTTAACGATAAAAACGATAAAAAAATAACAATAAAAACTGATAAAAACCCTGAAAACCATAAATTTCACACCCGAGCCTCAACTCCCGCGGCCCGGTACCAAACGACTCACGGACCGGTGCTGGTCCGTGGCCCGGGGGTTGGGGACCGCTGCTCTAGCTCACCTTAACAACGACATTAAAGAAAATGTCTGCAGACGCCTGATGTAGTGATCTGAACAAGAACAACCACTGGAACTGAGAGTAGGCAACCGACAACTGATTAGTATGATAATCTGGAATTTATTTACTCATTAACTAAAATAACTGAAAACATGCAAACATTTCCCAAAGAGTAAGAGCATCTTTAATATAAATGAAAAAATATAAGTGCAAATTCTGAATACTGCAGAACATTTTACTCTTGTATCAGTGGCAATTAAGGCAGTACTGGTGCATGTCACAGTTGCTCTACTTCACTGTGAGAACATTAGGTTACACGAATATTCAGTGTGTTTCAGTAACCAATGTCACTTCCTGGCAGGTGCCATTTAAAACTGATATGATATGGACAGATAACGAAATTCATCACCTCTCACTTAGGTTAACACCTCTGGAAAGAAGCTGTGCCTAGCCGTAGCTCCACGAATGTTTTCGGTTTTACACGCTCTACCATCAATTCTATAATAGTACATGACAATACAATTTAACAGAACATAGTGGCTCCACTTTGTAGACTGTGTGGAAAAACAACAATTACACATTCGTCTAACACGTGAAATATCAGAGTTTCAAGTCTGGGAGGAGACACAAATCCCTTGGAGGTTATGTCAGGAAGGGCATCCGGTGTAAATATATAGATAAAAATTAAAATCTAGCAAATCAGATATGCCAAGCCATCCACTGCGGTGAGCCCTTGTGAATAAAGAAGCACCTAAAATAAGCTTTCTAAAACTTAATACAACATGATAACACACTTTCCTAAGTAGTTGCTAACATTGCAAAGACTATATGACTATAAATAGGCACAATGAGGCAACGAACAGGCTGTAAACAACCCAAATTGTTTAGAGGAAAAGCACAGGGTACAGACAACCTACCGGATTATATACTTGCAGTTTCCTGTCTAATTAAAATAGGTTTCTAGTCCAAATAAAGTAGCTTAGATAATGTAAGAACACTTTCATTCTCAGTGACTGACTGTCCATATTTGTTGGACCCAGTTATACATTTTTAATTAGCTACTTTTTCACCGCAGTCTCATCTGCCTCTACTTCAGTGAGCACATTGTTACCATAACCAAACGAGTGTGTGGTTAAAGCTTTGAAAATAAATCCCAAAGTTTTAATAAACTGTAGTTTTCCTTTCAGCCTAACATGGTCGACAAACTAGCAAGGGCATTCAGCTGAATGTATATGAGACACAGGTAACAACTGTAAAAAAAAATTTTTTTAAAAAAAGGCAGTTGAATCTTTATAAAATGTTCCTGCCTTCTTGTTCTAGCACTTACAGAAAAGCAGGAAGACCTTTTCATTGCTTTTAGGGTGATTCCCCGGGGTGGCATTGTGTCGGAGGCCTGCTCAAGCAGGGCAGCTCAGCTGTGGCTAAGCTGCTGCAAAGCCTGGTGACAGTGAGGAAGGTTGGAAGGCGGGTGGGGATAGGTGGGGATAACAGAATGACAGGGGAACACTAAGGGCCAGTTTGAGCACCTGTGGGAGAGGACGGAGGTCACAGTCTTGTGTATGTGAGATGGGATGTGTTTGTGCGTGTGTTTGTTTGAGTGTGCACACATTTACATGTTAGGGACGAGACAGACAGGCATGACTCCTTCGGGAGCACATGCATGACCTTCAGTAAGTCTGCTATACATAACTTGACACATTGTTCACAAAGTCGCATGACGACAATGTCACCCAGTGCAACTAAATGTCAGCAATGTCACTTACACAGGCAGCAGTCAGACACACACAAGCATGCACACACTTTGCTATTCCTGATCCTTCTTACCTTGCCACCTTTTCTTCTTTCCCACAGTGTAATGTTGTTGCTGACAGTTTCAGTCCCCAATGACCAATGTCAACTCAAGGTGCTGACACAAGGATGAGGAGGAAGATGGGACCCTTTAAACGCACTACAGGTACACAAACACAAAGACGCAGAGAAAGAGGCTGTGCCCTGCCACCTTCTGCTTCTCAGCCAACCTTCACATGCAAACCGGCAAAACAACACAGTAATATTCCTAAAGTAGTTTTGGTTTGTTTGTACTCAGTGTGAGATGCCCTGTGGAAAAGTGAGCTAATATGCGGGGGAAGTTGTGAGATACCTAGCTATTGATCCTAGGGGCCACGAGTCCCAGCAGCAGCCTTTTAAATGTCAGCTTTTAATTTCCTTCTCTCTCCTTCACTGAAAAAGATTTATTCAAAGCAGTGCTGTTCCAGGAGATATCAGATAGCATGGTGACAGTCTTTTAAAGAGCTTTTGTTTGGTTTAGGCATTCATGGCTTTTTGTATCAGACTCTTTTATTCAGCCAGAGGAGGAGGAAGTTTCTGCATTGGGCAAAGAGTTGAAAGGCAATCTCCCCCTTCCATTGTAAAGCGATGTACAACTGGAACTTCTTTAATTAGGGCTTCTATCGTACTGAGTGACAGCAACAGCCAATACCCTCCAGACACTGATGGAGGTCACACACACGCACAGACACAAGCACACAGCCACATATGGCACATACATACACGTAGATTAACAAACAGCAGAACTGAAAAACGGTAGCCTTTTGTGTTATGAATGCATATTTTGCAGCCTGCACAAACAATGAGAAACAGATAAACACAGATTCACATCTCAGGACGTCTTTTATTGTTCTTATTTAGCTACCAAACAGCACAGTGCACAAGCTTAAGAGGACCATAGGTAGTCAACTAAAGGATCGCACATCCATGTTGTGCTTTTATAATAACAGTGTGTGTGTGTGTGTGCGTGCATGCATGCGTGTTCACTTTGAAGTCGATATGTCTAGAACGCGTCATGGTCAGATAGCCAGAGATTGTCAGATATGTGGAGACTTTATGTCTGTTTAATTGACAGGCTGTTTGGCCTCTCTCTTATAATAAGACTCCATCCAGTTCCCCTATTATCACCATCCTGCCGATGCCTACCATCACAGTCCTGAACACACCAAGTATGAAAGTATCCTTTATTTCCATTTGACACAACTCTCTACGTGTCTTCTGAAGACGAAATTGTTAGCCTGATATCAGAGAAAACTGTCAGCTCGTGAAAACGGTCCATCCTTTCACCCCATTCACCACCGGATGTTTAAAATCAAAATTCAATCAATCAATCAAAATTTATTTATATAGCACATTTAAAAACAACAGTTTTGATAAAAGTGCTTCACAAATTAGTAAAATAAAAATAAGACAAATATACATACATAAAATATACATGTTGTGGCATGCAACTTCAACAACACTTTGATATTGTGTGTTAATCCTGCCCATGGTGCTGATAGGCTAATAGTTGGCAAATCTGTGACACTTAATGAACTTTCTTTTAAGTCAAGCACGTTCTCTGACTCTCCAGAGCCCGATATTATCTGAGGTACCGATACTGGCATTAATGAAAATTTAAACAGTAAAGAAGAGAAGTGGCGGGAGAAATGTAATTAAATCATCTAATGAGTGTTGACATTGCCATAGGATAACTTCCCTGTTGGCAACACGCGTTTGGAACAACCCTTCTGATCCAAGGAGACTAGGGCAGAGCAAAAATGGGTAAATAAATAACTACACATAACAAATGTTAGCGAAGCCTGTTTACATTCTGTGCACATGAAAGAAAATATTATCGGCTTATATATTGAAAAATATTGGTATCGCTCTTAAAAACTAGCTTACAAAGTGTGTCAGCTTTGATAGGCTCCACCACCCCCGTGATGTGACCCTGAGTGGTAAAAAAGACGGGTGGACGATGTACCGTGTGTTGTGTAATGATGCTAGATGACTCAGTCAACTCTGGAAACTTGTGGTTTCATTTCAACATTTAATGAACTGTGTAATTTAAAACAGCACAAAAGTTGTATATGAGCATGACGTGGAATATTTCTATTATTTTCTTTGTTCCATCATATCTCCGTTGGGGTTGCGTCAGGAAGGGCATCCGAAATAAAACCCTGCCTAACATGCAGAGCTAACCACTGTGGCCACTCCTCATGACAACAGAGCAGTAACTTCTTCTTTTACTTAGTTCCAACAGATATATCTTACTTTAAGAACAAATTTAGGAACGAAATCAAATAAAATCAAATGTCATCACATTTTTTCATATTCATTGTACAAACATTTATCATCTGCAAAATGATGCAGGATTTTGTGTGTTTCACAACACCTTATATGAAAGAAGTTACTCATGAATATTGTTGTAATTTTTTCAGTACGCACACAATCGTGAAACAGATCTAAACTAACATTAATAAAGGCCCCATTGCCATGGGTAAACCCTGCCTTAGAAAGATAACAGAAGCTTCCAAAGCGCAAATAGAAAGTAAATAATCTAACTTTTCACTAATTCCATGCCATGATATTAAAAAGGCGACTTGCAGAAAACAAGTTAGCACTTTTTTTCCCAGATAGAGCCTGATGTTCTTGCTATATTGCTGCGACGAGAACAGAGCTAGTTCCAGGCTGTCCACCTCCACTCCCTCAGTAGCATCACTGCCGCTGCCATAGGCACTCAGTGAGGGATGAACACAGGAGCTGTAAAAGCCAACTGCTGCACTTCTCCCCTTTTCTCCTTCCGTTCCCTCAAGACATTTATCTTCTCACCTTCTTTTTCCACTTCGCCTTCTCCTTTAAACATGGAAGAGTTAATTTGCTCATTCTGCAAGCAGCATCTCATTCTATTTATCTTTCTTCTTGTGTTTTTCCCCCCTCTCTCTCTCAGGCAGGGCTGTGCTGTCAGGCCCTTCCAGAGCAGCGGGGTTGTCAGGAGTGATGGATGACTATCAACCTTCTGCTGTCTTCCACTACGCTCCTGGGAGATTTACAGGCTCGCTGACTACCAGGCATGAAAACCAATCTCTCTTTCTCATTCTTTCCTCCCTTCCTCTATCCATGCCTGCCTCGCTCCTTCCGTCTCACACCCTCCGTTTCAACATCTCGTCCGTTACCAAAAAAAAATCTTTCGTAATGGAGAGATGTATGCTAAACAACATCGAAATTTGTGTGCGGACACAGGCAAGCGATTGCGCCTCTTGAGGGTTATTGTGGATGTGTCAGAGGGGAATAGCATGTTCAGGATGATACGCTCGGTCTTTGACAGCCTATCTTACCCATCTTCATCTTCATCTTCCCCATTGCTTCAAGCTCCTTCACAAACTTACAACGCATACATCCATCCACATTCCTCTTGCTGTTAGTAATTATAGCATCGGAGAAAGGTGCCAGGCTAATTGCTGTCTCAAAATAGTAATTGCTTTATTATCGCAACCATTTTTGGTAATGATCGTTCAAAGGCATTATGTTAATGCAATTAAATGGTTTCATTATTATTCTTGCTAGCACTAATTGACAGTACTTTCGGTGCTGGATCCCTAAATAAAGTTGTATTGAAAAGCTCTTTCCTGCAATGAGCAGAGAGCGGAAGAATAAAGTCATAGATGAAGTAAACTTTCTAAACCATTTCGCCACCTTCTCAGAAAGCTACAGGTTGGGTTGTGATGAATGTACTCAAACAACAAAACCGACCTGCTGCAAATAATGTGTACTGCAATCGCTACAATAATATATCAGAAAAGTACCTCAAATCCCATGAGAGCAAGCCGAGGTCAGATATTTATTTGACCAAAAACTGAAATCAACTAAGACATCATTCCTCCAAAATGATCACTGTCTGAAAACTGAAAACCATTTCCTGTAACCACTACCTTTCAAAAGCTGTCTAGGGAGGAAACCCATATTTGCATTAATTTGCAAATTCTGCAAAGGAACCATGCTGGCTAGTGGAATAAATATGAGCTTTAATATGCGCACGGTGCTGACACCACTCTTTAAAAAAAAAAAAAGAAAAAAGTAATGAACGTAAATGACATGTAAATGTTATTTAGATTGCTATCTAATGGCATGCAAAGCAGTACCGAGTCTTACCTCATCAAATATTTGAATTAAAAAAAGTGGCCACACCTCAAGCTTGGCCTGTTTATAGTAGTCGTATCTCTGAGCATGTCTATTTGTATGCATGTGAGTGTGCATGCCTCAGTGGGCTCTATACTCCATGATGATCTCTGGTCCTATCTGTCAACGCACTACATAGCTGATAGTGTAAGAAGTAAACACATATACGATGCTTTTATTGACATTTGGCGGGCTCATTAAAATTGGATCACATCTCGAGGGGACAGCCTGAGAAGAGTTCCTGTTCCCTGTGCATAGACTATGACACTTAGCTTTTGTTTTATATTGCACAGTGGCGTTCTTAGCTTTTTACCTATCAGGTCTTTATTTGTGCTGAATGAAAGGCTGGACTGGCATCTGATACAGAAATCCATGAACCTTATGTAATGCATTTGGATTTACTTTTATTATAAAACATGAAAAAGATTGTGACACGAATAGATGGGCTATCCTAGAATAAAGCAGGGATAGTGTAGCTGATCTGTCCTCTGAAAACAAGCTATAGCCCTGAGTGTGCAAGGTTATAATAGGTCAAAAACTCGATTTCGCCACCAGCACTGTTTCACGCCTGCACTGCTGTAATATCAGGCATCAGAGTAAATATGTTTTTTTTGTTTTCTTCCACAATCTGCATTAATTAGAAAAGCACCCCCCTTGGTCAGGCGCCACACTACTGCCAGGAGCCACGGGGCGAAAAATGAGTCATTTTGAAATGAATAATGGATTTGTGTCTGCAGGGAGAGCAGAGGATTCACAGAAGTCTGAGTGTTTGACTGCGTGTGTGTGTGTGTGTGTGTGTGTGTCAACTAATGTGAGTGTGTGTGAGCCCCTCGTTGGGTCTATAAATACATCCTCGCTGGCTGTTTTGCTCGGCCACCCCAAATTCCCCCTTACTTTTCCTTAGTCATTTCACAACGACGTGAATATGCAGATGAGAGAACGGGATGGCGCACAGGGAGGAGTGTAGCAATAAAATCATAAATAAACAGGAGCTTTGGGGGTTTTCCTGCCACACTAACTGCTGCCTTTTGACCTCAGGCGGTCTGCGGAGGGCAGGGATGATAGATCTGCCCTTCGCTGTCCTACAGCTGTTCACACATCAACAGCAGAAGTTCCAATTAAAACACTGAAGGGGCGGCATCTTTATCGCTACTGACACTCCAGAGGCCCATGTGTCACTTCAGGCCTGGATGAGCTGATGAAGGAGACTTGGTGAAGAGACAGGAGGTAGGGAGGTTAATGAGAGTCCAGTACTACTGGCAGCCCATATTCTCAGTCTCTTCTTCCTGCACTGCTGCCAAAGGCCTTCACTCTGACGCGCTCTGATATAACACATTTAGACTAATTTGAAGGCTTGTTGAAAACAGAGAACAAAACAGAGGTCAAAGGCTGTGAATGAGTGTGTGTGAGTGTGTCTGTGTTTGTGTTTGCATCTGTTTTCACAGCAGTTACATGACTGGGAGAGGATGGAGGCTGAAGGACACCGCGGCTCAACCCTGACAGTTGCGCTGCATCAGCAGGAAGTGATGTCACAGGTCACTGTTGAGAATGTGGAGGTGGGTCTGTGAGGCTGCTAACCCTACAGCCCTGCTGATACGCACAGACTGCTGAGAAACTAAATTCAGTACAAATATTGTGAATGGCTGTTGCCCCAGTAGAATATCAAGCACTCCTTTTCTGTTTCCTCGTATTTCTGAACAACAACCATGACTGCAATGCACAAGGTCTAGTTGTTTAGATACAGAGTTGTCATGATACTAAAATTTCACACTTGAATGCCAATACCAAGAAACAAAACCCAATAACCTATACTATTTTGATATGGTGGGGGAATTAAAAGCCATTAAAAAGAATAAAGCTGAAATAAAGATGAGAATAATACTGCAAATTCATTCAGCAGTTTGTTCAGCGGTCATTCGCTGAGGGTAATTCCCAACCAGTTACTCGTTACTCTGGGAGAACATACAGTATATATTTAAAATTTGAACCACCAGCAGGCAGGTCTTCTCATTGCAAACCTTGATGATCTGATCAGCAAAAGGGTGGGCTGTAATTTGAGGCCAACCAGAATCCATTGACAGAGGAAAGTAAAGCTATGAGACCCAACATTTATTGTGGTTTTTTGTGTATAACGGAAAAAACTGTAAATGGGTGGCACCGTGTACAAGTCTGCACCTGCAAGCCTAAACTAGGTCTACCGCTGAATGTCTGAAAATGCTGCCGCTGGTGCTGATGCTGGTCTGATTGGATTACATGTCCTATGTTGGGTTTTAGGTATTTCACAACTTGTGTCACTGTTTCTTTTATCACTATAAAATCATATTGATATTTTATGCCAATCAGTCCACCTTCAGCCACTGGTGCCATGGCAGTCTCAACTGTAAGTCTACATATAGAGATGTCTTCTCATGTGTGATTGAGAGGCTGTAAAAAAGCCATCGTCTCTACCTCAAGATCATCATGATTTAAAACATTTATTTAAACAACTTCTCCAAGGGAAGTTGTTTAAATATAACATAGCACTTTATTTTAGAGGTTCCTTTGTCTGCAAATGCTGAAAAAGCATCATAATGGACAACAGTGCTGCGTCTGCTGCTTCACTGCACCTCGGATGAGCAAAAAGAAAAAACAACAAAGAAGAAGTTGCCGAATGACGGCACAGAGTCGGAGGATGAACAATGACTTAAGCCTCCTAATGGTTCAGTGGAACAGTGCTGTAGCTATTTCTACAAGGAAATGCATCATCTCTCCAGGATATGGAGGGGTGAAAAAAAAGAAAGCAAAAGACAAAAATGTGTCCAATATTTATTGAATGGATGATGGAATTAATGCACAGAGTAACCTTTGAAACATCACGCGTAACAAAAAGTGATAGTTTTCCTTCAGTTGACTGATTACAGTCTGATAGGCATGGAAAATACCACACCCATCATCGATTGGCAGCAAAACAGATCAATGAAGAACCACCAGCACACATGGCAGATAGACTAACACAGCTTAAAATAATAAAGAACACAGTACTCTTTAAAAAGTATACCGTCAGTAAAATTAATAGGCAAATCTTCATTCTGCTAATCAACTATCCTCAGGATTACAGCACCATTTATTAAATAAGACTGTGAGGGAGGCAAAACAGAATAGGGAAGAGGGCATGTTGTTTGAACAGTGGCTGCCCCAATCAATTGTTAAAATAAAGACTTAAGGCATGAACAACCTTTCAACAATGTTTGTCTGAGGTTTCAAATAATTTTGCTGCTGAGTCGGTTCCATCCATTTAGTGAAAAGATAATTTTGGAAATGTCTTTATAAAACCAAACATACATAAAATAGTAAAAAAGTCAGGTTCATGTACTCAAAGCAGACTGGTTGAGTTTAATTCAGCTGAATTCAGTTCATAGAACATAACAGAAATTAAAGATGATAACAGGATGTATTAAGTATGATGTTCATCTGTCAAATGATGAGAATTTGGATGTTTGAAGCCTTGATAGAAAAAGCATTCAAATCTTTTTTTTTAGTAAGCTTTATTTTGAAGACACAGCACAGACATTAGATATAGACTAGCTCAGAGGTGGGGGAACTCCAGGCATCAAGGGCCGGCGTCCTGCAGGTTTTAGATGCGTCCTTGATCCAACACAGCTGATTATAATTATTAAATACATCCTCAACATGTCTTGAAGTTCTCCAGAGGCCCGGCAATGAACTAATCATTTGATTCACGTGTGTTGCTGATATCTAAAACCTGCAGGACACCGGCCCTCGAGACCTGGAGTTCCCCACCTATAACAAGCTCTATGACTAATAAGACGATAACCACTGAAAATCTGTAATGTAAATCAAAAAAAATATTCCAGAAAGGGTTCTGACGGTCCTTCAAATTTCTGAATAACAAATCCAGAAATATAATATGAATCATATGGACAAAAGTACTGGGCCACTTACACCAACAGGAGCTGCTCGGCCAAAGAAACCCATGCCATGAAGCTCCCGGTATACAGTTCTGTGCTGATGTTAATGACAGAGGAGGTTTGAAACTCTGTACTCATCGAGTCAGCAGAGTATTGACAACCTTTATGCAGCAGTCTGCTACTTTGTGGTTGAGCTGCTGATTGTAGAATAACTTTCTGCTTTTGTCTATTTCGTGAATAAACAGAAACACAGATCAAGAAACCAAAATGTTATCACTTACTTGTACAGTTTTTGAAATTAAATATTAGTGGTATCTGTTATTTAAGACTATGTGGAAACAAAAACTTAGTGTACATTTACACTCCACTGTGGACCTACTGATGTTTTATAAGACAACATTTACTGGGGGACCTTCCTACACTTAAAGCTATGGAAAAATTATAATCACCCAGTTCTTGCCTGCAGACAACCAAATAAAAGCCAATCTAGTCCTGCGCTGATGTGAAGGAATATCAATGTAGCAAAAGAACTGCTGTTTAAAACATTTGCAGAGAATAGCAATATGTCTCGCTGAGGATTATGAAACTAGGAAAGCAAACAAAGTTAATTGAATTGAATGTACACTTACGAATACTCTTGCTCCATGGCAAAATGAGAATGATGATACTATTAAAATAGGAATGATCTCCTATTTGAAAATTTCTTAGACAAATATTTAATTTCTGAATACACAAATTAGCAATTTCACAAACTGACACTGGGAAGCAGAACATGGATATATTATTCACAATCACACAATTTCTGATTTCTAATTTATAGAAATTATGTCAGCTGTTCAGGCAATGTGAGATTTCTTCTACATTATCCATCAAAATTTTGTTCAGAACAACCCAGCACAAGAAATAGGCCACTTAGTCACAAATCCAGAACTGTCAAGTCATCACCTAAATGTTGGATGGTGCGACTTCCACAGAGTCAACTCTGCCGACTGTCTGGTGCCATTTCCCAGGACTAAAATCCTGATGTGACAACTCAGCTTATGACTCACTGTGTGAAGCCAATTAATAATGCGTAACCTTAGAATAAAGTGGCTTCCTGTATAAAAATAATAGTGCTACGCAACACCCACAGAAGAACTAAAACACACTCTGTCTAGCTTGTTGTATTCCATGTTCAATATATTCAAGATGACCTGCCAAAGTTAAAGCCAAGCTTCAGCATTCTGCCAGGTGGGTAACAAAGTGATTAAGTGGTATTCAGCTGACACTGCATTACATTATGTGATATAATTTACATTATTTAATACTGTATATTAAAACTATGATCGCTAGAATTGTTGAAAACATCCTCACCTAAATTTTACAGCTCAAACCTTTTTGAACAGAACTGTAAATCAATGAACTTCTAACTTGAATACTTCAAAAACACTGAAGTCACTCGGAACAATTTTTTTGTGTAGGACTGCATCTGCGCGGGTCAGAGGTAAGCAGAAGCATTTCAGGTGAGTCTATGTAGCTATATGGGACACTCAGTCAAGCTGTAAATCCTGGAGAATTGGTGTAAGCACCCAGTCCCCTCTAAAGCTTCGGTAGGAATGGGATTCGGACGACTGGGGCCACAGACTTCACCCCTGAGCCCCAGGAAGAAAAGGTGGTCTGAAAAGAGTGACTTCGAAATGGACCTCGGCTTGATTAAATGGTCACTGAGTTGGAAAGCAGCTCTGATGTGATCTGTGACCTCGTACTGCCCTAGAAAAAAAAATCTTTTTTAAAGAAATGATTAAATGAAAGCACCTTTAAAAGGAGTCTGGAGGGACCGCAGTGAAGCGGATGAACTGGTCGGAGGGTGCAAGGTCTCCACTTAGCACAAACACTGAAGGAGGGGGAAATAGGTTTGAGAGAGGGGTACAAGTGGGCTCAGATCTAATAACCATCTGCTCTGAACTAAGAAAAAGACAGATGAGAAAGAGAGCAACAAAGAGACACGTTAAAGTGAATGATTCAGGACCAGCTGAGCTGTGCCAATGATTTTTGGGGACAGATATTCAGAATGATTGCCCATAGCTTATTAAACAAGATTATTCTGGCAAGGTTCCCCATTACTGTAGCAGATTCTCATTCAATTATTAAATACAATTGGCCCTGCTATAGCTTCACATTGACATAAACCAACACTTGTGCATCGCCACAGACACACACGCCAGCTATGCCCATACCACCGCACAGCAAAAATGAATTGTCTGGAGCAGCTACACTGATCTGTGCCTTCGATTTAGCTTCTCTCCTCTGCTTTCTGTTTCACCATATTTGTGTTGCTGTTTGTTTGTACCCTCCCCGCAGAGAGTGGAGAAACATGAAATCAAATGTTTCTGAAGTTGATGCAATACTGTGCACGTTAATCCATTTAATACTACAGATGGGTGTTGACCCCAGACATCTGAACGTCAAAGCAAAATATCTGGATTTTTAACTGCACCCAACCTAAATCTGACGACATTCAAGGATGATAGAAGCTCTCCTGCTGGTATCTTTATACCTGCCACACCCCTCCCAAAGCACACAACCTTAGGGAAACACCATGTTGCCTCAGGCAACTTTGATTCCTTACATCCTTTACTCTCCCTTCTTTTAAAATAATTTGAAGGGAGGTTTCAGAGGGCTTCTCAGGGGAAAGAACATTTCTGAAATTGAATTAAAGAGAAAGGACCATTGAGAGCTGCTGGGAAATCCTCAGAGAGAATCAGGGAGGTCTTCTAAGAGGCACTCAGTGAGCTTTTTGCCATGTTAGATTGAGGCAGCAGCTAAATAACTATGGTAACATCTTCACAGACAAGTGACTGGATATTTAGGGTATAAAACGACTAACGTGTGACCTCTGAACACCTGTGTGTTACAAAATTATTACAGAACCACATGAATTTTAGCTATCCTTCAACCTTTAAGAGTCTGTATGTTTTGGTGGGGGGGTTGTTGTTTTTGTTTCCAAGTATACTCTATGTACTAATATGGAAACAAACCAGTATCATAAATATTGCAGTTATCAGACATCATACAGCTTGCTGAAGGCTGACGGCAGCCGTCTTATTTAAATTTAAGCAATACCTGCAGGAAACAGGGGTGAGTCTAAAGGGGGGCATGGGGTGTACTAGACCATATAATTTCAAGGTTTTTTATAACATTTTTCAGATCAAAGTGAAATAATATCAAATATTGTGTTCATTCAGCTGCATTAATATTTGACTTTGGTCGGATAGACGCACACATCATGTCTATATTGGGTCTGTCAGACCATGACCCATCCTGGACGTCAATATGACGTTCAACACTTGAACCTTGGACTGGGTCATTTTCTTGGACGTTATAAGATAAGATAAGATAAACCTTTATCAGTCCCACACGGGAAATCTGTTGGTCACGGCAGAAAGTACAAGTTAAAAGCAGTAGAAATTAAGAAAGAAAACCCCAATAGAATAGAATAAGATAAAAAAGAATGACATACTATACAAAATAGACTAAAATACTATATACAATAGAATAAAGTACTATACAAATATAATATTTGTATAGTATAGATAGAATAGAATTATGTGGACATTTATGACAGGTGCAGGAAATGTACATGATTAATAAATGTAATATTTTTTTATTTACAAATATCAACATTGTTGTTATCAACATGACACATAAGAATATGGATTATTTATAAACAAACATGATTCATGACATGTTAGCCTTTTGATTTATTCAGTTCATTTGGGATTTTTTGTTTTGTTTGTTATTTTACATTTTCTTGTTTTTCTGTAAATGGTCTATTTATTTTAATTAACCAACTTATTTGTTTGTAACCAGTTTAAAATTTACTGAAATGTGTTCAAATATTAAAAACACTGAAATCCATTTTAAAATGTAAAATAATAATGTGTTTAATAAGTTTAAAAGAGCATTTGCATTATATATGGTTCATTTCATCTTCGCCATCTTGGAGAAGTCACATAACTGTTTCTGTACAGAAATCATGCCCTTCACCCTCTGGAAACATGGGACTACAGACCCTATACATTTAGAAGCATTATAAAAACGACATCTAAGTTTGACATTGAGAAGACGTTCCCAACGACCACATTTGGACTATAAATAGCCCGTACACAGAGGTCCTATGGACGTCAACAGTAGAAGTTTAATAGACGCCAAAAAAAGACCTCGCCTGGTGTTACAAAACAATCCCCTCATTGGACCAAAATTGTACGTCCAAAAATGACTTATAAAAGACGTCACACCGACGTCACCTTGCTCAGTGGGTCTGAGCCACTGACCTGAAGGTTGTTATGTAGGACACTAAATTATTATTAATATTAATTATTAACACCTACACCATCATAACATCTGTTTTCAGCAGCACAAAAACTTGCCTCCTATTAATGTTAGAAAGTCCAAGGAGACAGAGTAAAGGTTTATGGCTTAATTTAGATTGCATATCTTATTTTATTTGAGTTTGACTGGATTTGAGATTATTTATACATTTTGCATTTAAGAAAATGTTTCCTACATTACACGTACATGCATTCAAAGGGTTTAGTTGAGTTTTTTTGTTTTTGATAGATGTTATATGCAGTTAAACTTTAAAACATTGCAATTTCTAAAATGGAAACAATGAGCAGTTAAATTTGAAAGACCTGTGTTTTCTCACTTTTGAATATTTATTATTGCGCATGAATGAGACAAACGTATTTCTTATCCGATACTCGATTGATTGATTGAGCGATGGAATAATCAATAGATTATTCGATTACTAAAATAATCTCCAGCACTAGTTGGTACTCTAATAAAGCTGGGTTGCAAACTTACTACTTTTTTTGATGAAGAAAAAACAACCTTAATTTAAAAAAAGAAAAACTAAAAATGTAAAAAATTACATTTTGTGAAAATGTTACGATATAATTATATAACATTATATGGGTCGCCCAAAAATCTACTGAAGATAGCTTTCATTCCTAAAGATAGGCAACACTGCAAATTCTTCACATTACATCTGCAAAATTCCTAACTAGTGCAAGTGTGTATGACACATTCACAAAAAATACTAAGAACAAAAATTCCTGAACAGTTTAGAGTGCAACAGTGAGTTACACTCTGCAGTCTTAATTCAGAAATAACCTTTGCCTGTCCTGCTTGTCCTTTATGGGGCATGAATTTTTAGTGCTTTGGTATAATTTCAGCATCCCGAGAAGATAACTTTTCATATTACTTTCAATGTGGTTTGGATCTGTGGCAAAGTTAACGTTTGTTCACACAGTTTTGAGGGTCTGTCATGTGAGTTTGTGTCCTCCCTCTTCTGTCTTTGTGTCATTCTTATTAATAGTGTCCTATGTTTGTGCTTACCGTGCTTGTTGGAGACCGGAAAGGTGAAGCTACTCTAGGACCAGAGAGGATGTTTTAATCCGCGTTTACAGCCAGTGGGCATGACTGTGATACAGTTGACTTGATTGACAACATGGTGACTTAGGTTATTGCAGTCATTCATTTTATGCTAATTACTTTTGTTTTGTTTTTTGCATTACAGCATAGAATTAGAAAATAACACAATATTTTAATCTAGTCACATTATTATAAACTAGGGCTAGGTTAGAGTAATATCCTCTGAGTAGGAAAAAACATCTTCCACCTGAAGTTCATTCTCCTGTAATCAGAAATTTAAGGATTAGCTAGAGATTTATACACTCACAAAGGGCTGTTATACATTTTGCCCCTATTTGGATTAAATAGTATTAACATAAACAATGGAATAAACTTAATCTGCTTTGAATAAATATTAACCCACTGTTTTGTTTTGTCTTTATACACATTGGGTTTTTTTATTTACATTTGTCAGTCAAATTTAAATGAGCATTTATATGCATATGACAAATTGTTTTCAGTCAGTCACATGGGAAAATTAGCATTATGAGTGTAGACATAGTCAAGATGACCTGCTGGAGTTTAAACATGCCATCAGAATGGGAATAAAAGGTGATTTGAGTGACTTTGAAGTTGGTGTGATTGGTGGTACCAGTCGGGCTGATCTGAGCTTTCCAGAAACTGCTGATTTCCTGGGACTTTCCTTCATAACCATCTCTAGGCTTTACAGAGAATGGTCTGAAAAGAGAAAATATAGAGCGAGCAGCAGAGGCCACAGGAGGCAAGACTGCAAGACTGCTAGACTGCGTCAAGTTAATAGTCTTGTCAAGTCAAGTAGTCAAGTCTTCCTTCTCTCACCCCAACCGGTCACAGCAGAC
>VUQG01022738.1:0-13219 GCA_015106755.1 Etia nguti | reverse complement strand
CCCGGGCCCCCCCCCCCCCCCCCCCCCCCCCCCGAGAATGGTACTGCCGGAGGTTTCTTCCTGTTAAAAGGGAGTTTTTCTTTCCCACTGTTGCCAAAGTGCTTGCTCATAGGGGGTCATGATTGTTGAGTTTTTCTCTGTATTATTGTAGGGTCTACCTTACAATATAAAGCGCCTTGAGGCGACTGTTGTTGTGATTTGTTGCTGTATAAATAAAACTGAATTGAAAATGAATTAATGGGAAGGCAACAGTAATTTGTAATTTTGCAACCAAGGTATGCAGAAGAGCATCTCCGAACGCACAACATGTTGGACCGTTAGGCAGATGGCCTGCAGCAGCAGAAGAACACACCAAATGCCATTCCTGTCAGATAAGAACAGGAAGCAGAGGCCACAGTTCACACAAACCCACTAAAATTGGAAAAATGTTGCCCAGTCTGAGTGTAGTGTTTCTGCTGAGACTTTTAGGTGGAAGGGTCAGAATACGGTGCAAAGAACATGAAAGCACCATCCTGCCCTGTGTCAACAGTTCACCAGTGCACCTTTGGGATGTGGCCGAATGAGAGATTCACATCATGGATGTGCAGCCAACAAATCTACAGTAACTGTGTGATGCTGTCATGTAAATATGGACCAAAATCTCTGATCAATGTTTGAACCTGAAAGCTTCCAAGTAGGTTTTGGCCACAGTTCATTTACTACTTTGGCCGAATTCAAGAAAACTGCCTTCTGAAGTCTATCTTAAAAACTGTAGAGCTTTATGTATGTGTGAGAAGAAAAAGTTCAACTATTTCAGTTAGACAAAAGTTTCACAAGAATAAACTCAAAGACACAAATCAACAAATTTTCCTATCTTACTTCAATTATATGCAACACATGACAGCCAAGCATAAAAATTACATTAGATTATTCCATTTCGCTGTGCTCCTGCTCCCTGCTCCCTTTTCTTACCTTGGTTTATCACCGACTGCGAGAGGCATGTAGGGGAGGCTTTCTCATTACTACAGTAACATTCATTTACTAATCTCACAGCAGTAGCTATCTCACTCTGCAAATGTTGTTATGGAGCTTAACACAGTTCATATTTATATTCCAGTAGAAGAGAATGAAGCAATCAGTGCAAAACAATGCAGAGACAGCCCATAAAATACAATTACGCAACACAAAAGTATTAGTTGTTTGATTATACCACACAAGTGTCCTATTTTTCTGCCCAGACATCTAAATCCACCGCAGAAGTTTCCAAATAATACAAAAAAAAATGTTCAAATTCAACAGTAGATATTAATGCTTTACACACTACAAAGTGATCTGTTTTAGCATTTACACAGAAAAAAATCACATAATTTACTATTTGGACTAAGAAATTATGTGTGAATTAAATTGCTTTTGAAATCATTTAGTAATTACATTTTTAGTCTCACTACTACTGTTCACGGTTTGTTTTAATGCAAATTTCATGCAAACGCTTTTGTTCTCATTAATAACTTGGCTGTTTCATCTTGGGGATAGTACTAGTAGCAGGAATAGTCAGTGATAACTCTTATTAAAAGCAAAGTAAATTGTCCTGTTGCGTTGTTCTCCAAAGACATTTCGAGAGCCTCGACATCTCAATCAGCGCTCGTGTAATCACACAGACATTTTTGTAGCAATCACGCAGAGTAAAAGTGGATGCAGAGACTTCTGACGGTGAGCAGAGAAACTGGTGTCTCTGAACCCAAGATACTCAAATCATGTCTCTATAAAGCCTTGATTAAAACAAATTTAGAAAGTCAAACAGTCATGCTACAACAGACCACAGCACTTTGAGTGCCACAGTCTGCTTTAACCGAGAAAAAAGAAAGAAAGAAAGCCGAGATGTCCCAGTGTTTTGTCTGTGAAGGATTATCCTAAGGAATTCTCGGCTCTCGCGATAATCCATCCTTATCACTCGTCACGTTCAAAGAGGTAGAAATTGGAATGGACTCTGGGACAGAGTTGGCTAAATGTAGAGCTTTATGACCAAGGAGAGGCGCACAGGACACAAAGTGAAACAAAGTGAGCTTCAAGTGTCTTCTCTCCCTGGCAGAGTGAGCTGTCTTCACAGAGCTTGTACCTCTGAGGCTATTTGTGCTGCTTTGTTGCAAATTAAGGCTTCCTCTGTTGAGCTTTTATTCAGAGTAAAATACTGAAGTAATCACAAGAGAAATGCTGATTACTCGGTGTTGAAAAATATTAGGCAAAGAAGACTTTGTTTACAGTTTAATCTATTTATCTATCTAAGGTCTGCTGTACACTGGAGGCATAAGCAACTGTTTTGTCAACACCAGAAGAGTTTTCATTATCACTACGTTAGCAAGATTATAAAAGCGCCACCATGCCCACGTTGCCATGGTTTGTGGCGCCCACGTTTAATTACGGTCCAGAACTTCTGACCTCAATTCAGACAACTCCATTATTATGAAAAATATTTTTATGTTGTTAAAAGAAAACAATAATAAAGGTATTCTGGGGTGCCCTCTGATATGTCACCCTCTTACATAGAGGCTATTGATCTAATTTACTGGTGTTCGCCATCCTCAAGTGTTTGTGTCAGGCTTATAGCTTGACTACAAAACCGCTGGGAAACAGCACATCTGTTTCTGTCGAAAACTTCAAAATAAAAGTACCAGGTACTCGCTGCCTCTGGCTTTCATCACTACACACACACACACAACAAAGTAACAAATCCAATTATCAAACTTTTGGAACGAAACAAATAGATAAATCAAAAACAAAATAGTAAAACTATAAAAACTGTGGCGCTTGAAAAAAATGCTACAGGAGCGCTTACAAAGAAGGCGTTTCAGCTATGTTTTCCAGCTGTCCCTGTGCGTCTGACAGAACAGATGCTGCTATTCTAATCAGCACACTCTGCAGAGGATGCTTTGGCTACGCAGCCTGTGTAGAAATTATGTGTTGCATAGATATGGAGTAGCAGATGTACAGCGTCAACACACATGCAGCTTGAATCCTTGAACGTGGAAGAAGCAATGTACAGGTGCGAGGTAAGAGGAGAGGTGACACGGAACAGCAGAGGGCTGACACAAGCAGTCCTAGGCTTATGAAGGCCACAGAAGTCTCATGCTAACAGCATCTATGTACAACTCCTTTAGCAGCACTTTCTGCCTGCATCCCTGTCTGTTGGTCTGTCTGGAGCCTGTTTTGGGCCAGCTAGCAGCCAGATATCATTATCTCCTTGACTCAGGGCAGAGTAATCTGCCTGCCTGCTCCTGCTTTATTGAGTCGGATAAATATAATATGTGACTCAGCCATTATCTACTACAGAACAGCCCTATTTATCCAGCAGGCAGAGGCCTTGGCGCATTCGAACTGCCCCCTCTCTCTCTCTCTCTCACTGATGGAACTAAACTCAAGTGATGGAAGCTTCTGAACAACCGTCTGTAGGATGTGTACCAGCACTGAAATCAGCAGCAGGAATCAAATGTTTCATGCAGACAAACTGTAAAACCTGAATTTTGAAAAAAAACGCTAATGCTAATTACCAATGAATGATGGGTCAAAAAGCTTAGTTGGGCAACTACAGTGCTGTATATGTTAAGTAGGCTACTGTGTAAGGACAAGTACGACAGACCAAAACAGTGTTGTGAAAGGAACATCAGGCCTTTCGCAAAATTTAAAAGATACTGAAAATAAATCGATATATAAATAAATAATAGTAATAAAGAGAAGAAGAAGAACTGAATAATAATAAAAATACAAAAAAATTAGCGACTGCAGAACTTTCTGTGCATGCACGAACAGTAACTGACAGTGCTGATCAACATTATCTCCTCAAAGTGTTTGCTAATTTTGTTTCATTATGGTTTTTCAGCTGCTTTTCTAACCAGATCAAAATATGGTATAAGGATAAAAAGAGCAAAAACATTTTCAGAAAAATGTTTGAGTGTGCCACAGCACCAGCTGCTGTTTGTGTTGTCAGCAGCCAAAAGGAGCTAACAGGATGTGCGAGAAGCCATCAAGGCTTCAAAATTCTCAAGGATTTTATGTTGACAGTCAGTTGTAATTTGGTTAAAGTTATTTAAAAGGTGAAGTAACATGTATGCACTGGTTGTTAGTCACTAAGTGTAAACACACCCTATTTACACAATAGTACTCAGAGTAGGAACCACCAAGGCAAACGCAGAATAGTTCATGATTTATGGAAAATGCATGATCTTTCATAAGCCTTGTGACTTCAGTAGTTGCGAGCTTTTATTCTGAAGGTCCAACAAAATGTAGATATGCGTGTTTGTCACCAAGTCGCTTTGTAAAAGAGACAACTAAAACATCTGTTGAAGGGTCATTTTATTTATTATTATTTATTTACAGCCCCTAACAAGCAAATATAAATCTTAGAAACTTTTATTTTGAAAGTCTAGCACACCTGCTGTAACACTTGCCAGTCATGTAAATTTGAACTGCAGTCATATATTGAAGTATATGCATCGGTTGCTTTACGTGACGCAGCAAAAGCATCACACAGTCACTCCTATTTATGCTCAATGTTGAGGTGCAGGTAGCTGGTGCAGTATTCTCCTGAACAATAGGTGTCGCCACTCACACTGACGTATAAATACTCCCGCATCAGCACTTATATAGGAAGAGAATTCACGACAAACTATCGCAACATCTCCCTCTATATAATCTGCGAATCTCTGATATAATCTGTACTGATATATCATTAAAATAATGGTAAAAGGTCACAGAGTCTGGATCTTCATCCCAGCTGTGGTGGCAGCTGTGTAATGCGCAAGGTTACAAAAATCGACACCAAATTTGTCGCACGCCACATGTGATAAGGCGTAATATGTTTTAAGCTATGGGGACTGGTTGCTATAGCAATTAAAGCAACAAAGAGGATGGGGTGTGGGGAGGTGTGAAAAAACCTGCTGTCTGAGTCACTGAGTGACACACAGAAAGGGAGGCAGACTAGGGATTGGATCTTGCGCAGAAGTACTTGCACCATAGTGTGCATGTACTGTGTCTGAGCTTAAATTTAGGTACCAGTGGTCTTCCTAGAATGACCCCAAGCTTTTAAAACATTCTTTTTAATTTGCAAAATTCAAATGGATGAACAACAAGTATAAAAGTAAAGTCCGTCCATGGTCCCTCCTATTCTATACTTCATTAAGCTACTAAGAAGTGTATACTTCCTGTCACACAGCCCTTTGTGAAGATGAATCACCTGAAGCTGTTCTCTCTGGTCAGAACAACCAAATTCCCCTGACAGAAACTGTTTAATTTTAGCTTGGAGAACACAAGCCGCTAGATTACAACTGCACTGACTGGTTAGCTCATTCGTGTCATTTGGTTACCTTGGTGATTTAACATGTTAGTTTAGATGCAAACTAAAGTTTTAAAACACCTAAGTCACACACCTGTAGGAAAAACAACCCCACTCATTATTAGAGTCGATGATAACCAGCGTGCCAAAGCTAAGAGGGAACTGTGCAAACTTTAAGATTAATTTTACACCAATTCATGACAAGCAGCTGTGGGTTACTGTTCTCGTGTTTATTTTTGTTGTTCTTGTTGTTGTCACCTGTATATTTAGCTATATCTGAACGTGATACGATTGCTCAGAGAGAAAGCTAAAAGTAACATTGCTATGCAATCTGTATCTGGTGCCCGCTTCCATTGGCTGCTTTTCTCTGTCACTCACAGACCTCTTCCTGAAAGGGTGGGTGCACCAGCAGCTCCATTTCAAGCTACAAACACTGAAACTGAGCGTTAGAGCTCAAAACAAGGAAAAGTTGAAATATCTCTTATTTGGACATGTCAGACTGACATTCATTTGTCAAAAAGGGTAGATTGTGGAACTTCTAAGTGTAAACCATTTCTAACTTGAACACCTGTATGCTGATACGATTTCAGCAGTTCCTTGATTGGACTGAGAGTTTTGTACATCTCATTGGAATTCTCTTCTCTGTGAGAGACATCTGCATACACTTGCTCAGGAGTGCTTCTAAATATATGCACACTCTAATGCACAAGATAATACTGATAAATCACATTCTATGTGTAAAAATGCTCATGCACGCAGATTAAATACACCACTTTGCTTACAAAAGGCTGATAAATGAGGCTCTAGGAATCATCCTGAGCACAGCTGCAATACTCCAAATGGATTTGCTGTTCAACTTGGGATCTGTGAGAAACATCATTTCTCTTTAATCTTCACTGATCTTGTCACATGTTTGGGATATTTGATTATTGATTAGGATGTGCTGTCCCATTCGTTGTGAAGAACATGCATCATGCAATATTTTCATGAGAAAAACAAAAGTTAAGTAACACTACAAATACATCCAAGCAGAGGCGTAGGTAAAAATACAGTGTAGTGATCTGTCTGAGGAGAAAAAGACCAAAACACCTGTTTAACTAATTTACTGATTTTATAATTTCCAAAAATTGTTTTTATTAAAGCCTACTTACTTCTGTGCCTGCTTCTTTCATTTCACTGCCTCATTTGTATTTATTTGTGCTTCCACGGTTTTAAAGGAAATCAAAATAAAGATCCAACTTCCTTTAATGCTCTCAGCTGCATCGTGTGGTTTCATCAATTATATTATTTACTAAAAATTATGCAAAATTTTGCACTTATACAAAACTTCACAATAAAAAAATGCTTGAGTAAATGAAATGTATAAAATCAAAGGTTTTTTTATTTGAACAGTTCATTGTTGAGGTTCCAGATTTCATTAAATTTAACATGTTGCATTGTACTTATCTGACAAAATTATATATGTAATCAAATTACTTAAAGTCAGCATTTTGGGCATAAACATTTTTTGAGTGTATCTGCTGATGAAGGCTGTGCAATGAGTGAAAAGGTCAAGGAAGGAGACCTCGTAAGGAGACCTTGTTGCGATTGTTATGTCAAACTAAGATGGGTAGATCGGAAAAACAGAGATATTAGACTTCCTGTAGAAATGTTAAAAACTCAAGTGCTCGGAGGCTCTAAACAAACACTTTAGATAATCTTAACAAAGTAATTACTCTAACCCAAAACATTAGCTTTCTATTTATTTTTGTTTTGTTATTTTGTCATTTATGCAGCAGAGCTTATTAACAGCTTTAGAAGACACTGACAGATTATGCTGTTCAGCTGAAGGTCAGGACAAATAATACTTGTCATTCTTGATGACAGCTACAAACGACATATTTTGTCATTTAATTTGGGAGACCTGCTGGCAGATTTGGGCTTTTGTTTTTTTGCCAACTATCACATACAATTTTATTTATACTATACAATATAATACACCTTAAAAAAAATAACATGTCTCACTGAATTTAAGTTAGTTGTTTGTGCAACCACATCTTTGCTAAAGGCAGCAGTTTGCCTCCTGTCATAACATTCACTGCTGTGGAGCTTGCAGATGCAGGAAAAGAGAGAGACAGAAAGAGAGGGGGGGGGCAGGGAGAGGGAGAGGTGAGGGAAAGGCTACTCTCTCTTGTCTCATTCTCTCTGAGGGGTTGACAGGTAGAGAAATAGATCATTGGTCCATGACAGCTCACTATGACCCTACGCTATCATGCAGTATGCTGTCTGTGGAATGAGCTGCCTTATGCAATTCGCAGCCAGTCCATTTACGGCCCAGCTACTTAACTGCAAATCCTCTGTTCTCTCCCGTTTGAGTCACATACATTTTACCCCCGATGTCTATGCACTGTCCTTGACCGCTGCCAATGTTAATGAGAACATATTACATGAAGAGTTATTTAGGCAGTTTAATCACAGGACAAGAACAGCTTTGGTGCAAAAGCTTGTTTGGTGGCCATGTGAAGGACTGGTCCACCTTATGCTGGGATAGGCTCCAATCCAGTTACCCCAGAGCCCATGAACTGGAGTAAGCAGGTCAAGACAATGATTGAGTGAAGACTGGGGGTAAGGGGAGGAGACTGGAGGCTTGGTTCTGGCAGTATGCTGGTCTCAGCTGCCATATAACTGCCAGATCAGTAAAAAAGGAATTAACCACACACCACAAACTCTCTCTTCTCCTGTCCTGTCTCTCTTCAGTTTAACCTCCTCTATCCTCATCTCATACACAGTATTTTCTCCCACTTTATGTCCTTATCTTTCCACATTTCTCCTTTGATGTTGCCTCTCATCTTTTCTCCTCTGTAATGCAGTTCACTCTGTCCTCCACAGCCTCTCCTCTTATTCTCCTCTCTCACAAAGTGACCTACAGTAGACACCACCTAAGACTGCTAGTGTGTGTTTGGATAAAAGTAAAAGCACTGAATTTTATCTAAGTAAAAAAAAAAACATGTTGAGTAAGTCTTATTTTCTTAGGCATGTATCTGTTGTGCAGCTATAGGTGGTCTCGGCACACTGAATATCATCACAGTGTGGTTCACCAACATCTAAATGAAGACAAAGCTCATCATGCACTGTTCTGAAATTGCAATTCTTAAGTTTCAGCCAGGTGCCAGAGGTAGAAGTCAAATGAAAGAGAGAAAGAGGAGAAGAATGTGTGTGTGTGTGTGTGTGTGTGTGTGTGGGGTCTCTTCTTTTTTAAGTGTCCCTGCTGTCAATGCAATGGATTACAGGATACAAAGCAAGCCATTACTGCTTAGCATTTGTTGAATCTTTGAGTGCCCAAACAGTGACAGGTCTATTTCTCCACCGTTAGTGAGAGAGACACGCAGAGCAGAGGACACCTAATTACCCAGTATTGTGAGGCATAATAAAAGTCTTGATAAGCCTGGCGACAGGACAAGCTGTGTGTGTGTGTGTGTGTTAGTATTAGGACTTCAAGTAAAGATTATTTTGGTATTTGAATAATCTGCCAATTTTTCTTCGATTAGTCTACGATTATTTCAGTAACAGTTATCTCCGCTTCCTGTTTCAGTGCACATGCTCTGAGATGATGTTCCCAGCTGTTGATAACCATGCTGAAGTCTGTTTTACTAGATTTCAAACTACTAGTACTACTTTTACTAGCAAATCAAAACATAACAGAAATAGAAAAGATGGTTACTAATCACAAATTTGGTTATATATCCTAGTATCTCAGATGGTGTAGTGTTCAATGCCAATTAAACTGTTTAGCTGATTATATAAATAATCAATTACTGATATGGTCCGACCCACAGATTAACTGTAACATTAGGGTAGAAGAGGTTTACTATAATATTAATGTGTGGGGAAAAAAAACTATGAGACAGTTTAGCTTCTCCAGTTTAATGTTTGAACATCTCATTTCACTCTTTAGCTAACAAAACTGAAATGGTGTTTGCTTAGCTAGCATCGCGCTGCAAGGTTTCTGATGCGTAAGCTAACATAAACATTACTGTACAAACATTAACGCAAACACGCAATCAACGTGACGCACTAACTTAACTCCCTAGAACTGACCCATTCAGAGCTGATGTCACAGCTCCAGAGTGCCGATGTTGTGCCAAAAACTTATTTCTAACGTTTCCACGCATTTTGTTTTTAATGTGTAATGTCTTTACATGTATACCTATCAACAAGAGTTTTTAAATGGAAAAATAAAGGATATTTAAAAGTTACTTTGCCAAATACAGATTGTGGCTTTTACTTTGTGACAGTTATGTTTTTTATTTTCTTGCAACCCTAGCTATGTTCTTCTTTAGTAGTATTAGAAGAGAATTTCCCATTATTGTATTTTACACGCACAATAAAACTGTGAGAAAGTGTAGCGCCCAACGTGGGGCTTGAAGCTACGACCCTGACATTAAGTCTCATGCTCTACCGCCTGAGCTAGCTGGGCTATGGTACCCCTGCAGCCGTGGCAGTTGATGTAGGCGATACTGCCCCCATCTCTTCCTGTAGTGTATTGCAGTTACAAAAACACCTTTACGTCGTATATGACACTTCGACACTAAAATTCTGCGTCGACTGATTGTTATAGTCAATATCATCGATTATGTCGACGAATCGTTGCGGCCCTAGTTAGTGTGTGTGCCCATGCCTCTATGTGCAGTTTTTTTCCTGTGTGCATATCTGTGTGTGCTCACGTGTCTGATGTTTCGTTTTGACTGCGTCTGCTGCAGCATCGCCGTTCCAGATAAGTGATTTAGAGCCCTGTCTCTGTCTCAGAGCCTGTGTCCAAGAAGCTGCAGGACCAACAGACAGCGCCGAAGCGACTCGATGACTAATGTGTTCACTCAGGAAAAATTAATGATTTTTCCAGCTGGGGTTAATGGACATGTTAACACACAGAAATGATTTGTTTAAAAGGAAATGACCGCAATATATATTTGGTCATCTCGGTCTCAGCGTCCCAGAAACCAATTCCAAATGAAACGACACACGCAGACGTTCACATGGCTCATCTTTACGCACATTGCTTGCACACAGTCATCTATTTACCTCCTGTACATTGAAGATGCGTCACAGGAAATGTATGCAGTTTCATTGGCTGTAATTTTATTCATTTTTGCATTTAATGTTTCACCTAGTACTGATATAACCTTCGTTTAGGCTTAAACAGCTACTAACACATTATGGTTGCATATACCTTCGCACTATAAAAGCACTCAGACGTAATCAGAGGGTCCAGTGAGAGAAGAGGGGCAGTTAAAGGTCATCACAAAGAATGAAGCAATAGCTAGGCCAATAAATTCGGCCTGATGTAAAGGTAGCCGTAAAACACACGGCAGTTTTTATCCATTTGACGCAATAGCTGTCTGTCTTAAAATAATACTGAGTTAATAAGTGGAGATGTGGGGAAAGAACCTCATAATAGTCAGCCAAAAACACAAAGCTAGGCTTGAAAGTATGGTTATCTTCTTCTGCGAAAGACAAAGCCAAGCTGTAATCATCAGCACTGAATAAGTGTAAGTTGAAATTTAAAACTAAAAATCAGAAATTAGATCAATTTTAATAATGTAAATCTATTTTTTTTGGCCTGATATATCTCAGTAGTTAAGAGATAGTCACACTACAGGTCCAGCTGCACTGCATTTTAGCTCAAACAGCAGCAGCTTCAGTTGCCACAGGGGGAGCTATTGATGTTTTAGAAGGCTACTCATTGTACAGTATTATAATAGCTGTGTGTGTGTGTGTGTGTGTGTGTGTGTGTGTGTGTGTGTGTGTGTGTGTGTGTGTGCGTGCGTGCGTGTGTGTGTGCGCGTGTGAGAGAGAGAGAGAGAGAGAGAGGGAGAGAGAGGAACAGGAGGAGTGCGAGTTAGTGAGTGTGGATGTGTATCTGTGTGTTCTGGTCCTCAGCCAGAGATGTTAGCCAGAGGTTATTTGGCAAAAACAGCAATATGCACTTTGTTTTTCACTGTTTAACAGGAGCATGCTACTCAGTCTATCCATTTTAAACAGAAGATCTCGAAACATTCAAACTGTAAATGATCCAGTGTACTTCAACTTTCATCAGCATCATGGCTACAAAAGCAACTAAACTGAAAACTCAATAAGAGGGCAAAATGAGGACACATATTGGTGGTTAGAGTTAAATGCAAAACACATCAGCAAGTCAGTTAATACCTTTTTGAATTTGGCAAAGACAGCTTCCTATGCACATTTCTCATTGTATCTTAAATGTAGTTTCACTCAACTTTCTTTACTATTTGTTTGTAAATACATATTATTAAATGTACATTACCAGAAGCCAAAAGCATTCGTTAAAATGACTTACAACTGACACAGTGACAGTTATAATTAAAATAGACTATTTTACGCTTAACGATATAGATAGCACACACAAATGTAGGGACTAAATTTGTCCATGTTTGATTAGATTTGAGATATTGATTTAGAAGTAACCAGTAACAGTGATACTAACCACTAGTAATTGACTTGTTTGTGCAGCATTACAATGCTCTGCCAAATGTTTACAATTGTAAACCTGAAAAACTAAAAAAGAGACATAGATAGGTGAAAGTGGTGAATGGAAGAACATAGCCAGTATGATGCACACCATTTTGGTTGGTATCGTCTATTTATCATCTGTTCTCCCAGAAATCACGTGCTGCCACCTCCTTTATATGACATCATGCGCTTTGCAATAGATGGCAAGAATTTATGACTCTATAGTCACCTAATCTGACACAGAGATCATCCTAACTGAGAAAGACATTGTGCTGTCTGAAGGCCCAGACTTTAGAAAAACATATATCTGTCATCCCCTGCTACTAAAACATGCACGTGTCCTGAATGAAACTCTGCAGACAAACTTAAAAGTGAACAAAACCAAGATTCACACAGTTTTTTTCTGGCTGCCTACCACACAAACTGATGTAAAAGTCAAGGACATGGCAGAGAATACTGAGGAAATACAATGGGATGTGCTTAATGGAGACCCTGGAGATGACTAAACAAAGGCTCGCATTGCTGGCAGATAAACTAATAAGACGCAGAAGCAGAAGCCAAAAGAATAAATGTCCCGTTCTCCAAAGAACCATCTAAGATCTACAACCAGCTGCAGTGCGGTAACATGTCGCGAGCTGACTCGCAGAAGTATCACATAACACTAATGCTCAACGCTAATGGAGTTGAGGGCAGAATGCCACAACAGAACTCAGGCAAAATCAGACATCTCAAAGTGGGTTAAACATCAGAAGTTGTACTGCATCATGTTCAGATTTACAGGTTAAATAGAAAGTGGTAACACGTAAACTCCCCCATGTAGGTGAACAAGCTGCCAAAAGAAAAAAAAACTTAAGAGGAATATAATGTTTGTGTCAATAATAAAGGACGGGTCTATGCCATCTACTAATCAAAGAAACTATAGTGGCACCAGTATTAACTGACTTACCCTTTTAAATCCATATATAGGTGCCAGGTAATGCTGTATTTATGTATGTATATATGATGCAGTAATTACCCGGATTTATATTTAAATCATTTTAAGACCTGCTAAGGACCAGATTATTTTTATTATGTCCTGATATGTAAAACAGATGAGCGTGCACTTTATTTTTACAGTAACTGTATACTTAAATGATTCAGTTTCTGTCATTTATACAGTAGTCTGAAACAAATAAGGCTGAACATCAGCTCTTTGCACTTCTGTTTTCTTGTGAGGATTGTTTTGTCCTCGTCTTAGACTCCATCAAAATCTTCCTCAGTTTACACCCCTACACTGACTTATTGCCTGCAGTAATAAAGGTGCTAGCTACTGATGTTGACTGACGTTCTGTGTGTGTGTGTGTGTGTGTGTGTGTGTGTGTGTGTGTGTGTGTGTGTGTGTGTGTGTGTGTGTGTGTGTGTGCTACC
>VUQG01022735.1:0-23295 GCA_015106755.1 Etia nguti | reverse complement strand
CCTCCAGGTTCTCCAGCCTGACACCCAGTACAGTGAAAGAATTTAGACAGTTTTTAACTCTCAGTGATGCCACAGTGTTCGTTTGACTTTGGGACCTGAAGCGGACGGAGTTTTGGACCCAGATTACTCCGCGAGGCTCCTGACTACGGCAGCCGTAATGGTCCGACAGTCCATCAAGCAGTGCGGCTTCGTAGCTTACCAAAGTCCTACTAAAACATTTTTTGACAGATTTTTGAGTGCCGTGTACCACATAAAATCGGTTCAAGGTCAGTAAGCACAACCAGAATTCATACATAAGGCGCACCGGATTATAAGGCGCACTGTCGATTTTTGAGAAAATTAAAGGATTTTAAGTGCGCCTTTTAGTCCGAAAAATACGGTATATTATCTTTACTAGACGATTACCCGCTCATTGCACTGCTCATGTTAGATTGTGTCTGTCACTATTGAAATTAACTGCCTGTCTTAAAGTATTGAAGTTAGTGCAGTGTTAGTAAATGTATAGTTAAACTACAGTCTCTACAATCATGGCCGTACTAAAGACAACTACATAAGGGATTACAAGATATATACTCAGACTGTGGTACTTGTTCCAGCAAAAATTTTCAAGCTTCTTCTGTTGTTTACCTGAAAGGATTCTTGGTATGAATTTTTAACTTTATGATTTAAATTGTTTTAATATTTCCAAAATCAATAAATGGACTGGTTCTTACATAGCGATTTTCTTCTCTTCTTGAGCACTCAGAGTATTTTATACAACATGTCTCATTCACACCCAATCATACAAGCACTTTTTTCTATGCTTCTTCTACTTAAGGCTTTTTATCAAACATTCATACACATTCACACTCCAATGAACAAATCAGAGAGCAACTTGGGGTTCAAGTTCTTACCCAAAAACACTTTAGCACACAGACTGGAGCAGTCAGGGATCAAACCACCACCCTTTCAATTAGCAGATGTCCTGAGCTACAGCCACCACTAATTAATCAGCTTTAGTTTTTAGCACTAATTACAAACTTTGGCATGCTGTAGCAGGCTAAATAAGCAACATGTTAGCATTTAGCTAACTATTTAATATATTTTCTTGTCTTTTCATTTTGGAATTTTTACAAGTACACTGAACTTGTTTACTGTTGTTTGGTATTTACATGCACAAAAACAAACACTTCATACTTATATACAGTATGTGTGCTTGCACATAAATAAACTCAGTTATACAAGGGGTTTGTACAGTTTGGAAAAGACCTTTGTCCTCCTTTGTTTAACTTTCAACCAAACCAACCATGACACCAACAAACCCATCATCAGTGTTTCCACGACAACAGCTTTATCACGCTCAGAGTTCACATACATACAAATGTGATTCCTGTGCTATTGTAATCTCTTTTCATCGGCTCAGTCATGAGTACAATCACAATAGATATGTGTGTCCTTGGGAGAAATAATATATCCAACCACAAAAAAAAAGAATGAAGTGATTTTCCTTCACACCTCCGTTGTGCCATGGTCCCCGGGTGGCGTAGACAGGAAATAGGAATGACTGCTTCCTGCCTGAGCCAGCTTTGAAGGCAGTGTATGAGGGACAATCTCATGGCGAAGCAATGTTCCTGTACTTTCAGCAGGCTCTTTGTAATGTGTGATTTACAGTTTCCCTCTTGCTGTTTCATCTGTGATTTAGTGTTTCCCGGTCAGATGGCTATCAGCTGTCTTACATGTCCGCTCTGGTCCTGCAGGACGGTACATGGAAAAAGAGAAGCATAAGATTACTTAATGCTACAATCAGGATCTTGCTGATCAGCATTTTTAATGGATAACAATATTGATCTGCAATGCTGTTAAAAATGAATTGATTTCTTAGTTTTTTTGCACATTTGTCACGCTTAAATGTTTCATATCATCAAACAAATTTAAATATTACACAAAGGTAACTGTAATAAAAAGGTAAATAAAAAATGTAGTTTTAGAATGATTTCATTTATTGAGGGAAAAGTGATAAATAAATATAAATTACTATGCCCCAAAACCTAATAACTGGTTGTGCCACCCTTAGCAGCAAAAAAAGCAGTCAAGGGTTTTCAAACATAAATATTTAAGGTCATGGCAAAACATGTCAACCTGGTTAAGTTCAGGCTTTGGTTAGCTCACTCCTAAATCTTACTTTCTTGTTATTTTTTGAGGTGGACTTACTGCTGCTAAATAACCCAAATACACTTGAATCTCAGGGCACAAACTGGTGGCCGGACATTCTCCCCAAGGAGTTTCTGGTATAGAGCAGAATTCATAGTTCCACCAATTACGACAATTCATCCATGTCCTTAAGCAGCAAAGGAGCCCCAGACCATCACACTACCACCACCATGTTTGTCTGTTGATATCGTTTTCTTTTTATGAAATGCTGTGTTATTTTTCTGCCAGATACCTTACAAAACATTCTGCTTTTGTCTCGTCAGTCCACAGAATATTTTCTTGGGGATCATCAAGATGTTTTTTGGCAAATGTGAGACAAGCCTTGATGAGGGTCAAGTAGGTTTGGATAGTGTTTTTTCCCTAATAAATAAGATTATTTTTATTATTTAAAAACTGCGTTTTATATTTACTCTGGTTATTTTTGTCTAATATTAAAATTTATTTGATGATCTGAAACATTTAATTATGAAAAAAAGTGCAAAAAAGAAAGAAATCCAGAAGCATGCAAATACTTTTTCATGGCTCTGTGCTTCCTGAGGAAAGCTGGAGACTTTAGCGTTACACTGCATCTTCTTGCCGCTCTACAACACACGTTCCTGATAATACTCAGCACTTTCCCCCAGCTTAACCTCTGACCTTGTCCCTTTTTTAACCCTCAACCTTACCATAACCTGAACCCCATCGTAATTCCCTGGAACTATAAATCCCAAACTAACCTTAAATTAAAGGCTGGGGTGATTTAGAGGTCAAAACTTTTATCCTCACCTGTCTTCTAGTTCAAATTTCACCTATTGATTTTTCCCCGCAACGTTTCAAATCCATTTAGAAAGAGCATTAAATTTTGTATTACATTTTTTCACTTAGTCTTGAAATTAACTTGACATCAAAACAAACTTTTAATTAAGACATAAATGAGTTGACGCTAACATTTGTAACTCCAGGTATAGACTGATCTTTGGCCCCAAAGCTGATTGTACTCACTCGAGACAATTGTGTTTTACACCAGACAACCCGCAGCTCATTTCAGAAGCATCGAAGAACCAACTCTCCACTCAGCGTCGATAAAAACTGTACCAGGTGTTTTTTTTTTAAGGGAAACTGCATTTAGCTGCATAGAGCACATGAGGAGGTAGGAAATCAGACACGGGAATGGAATAGAGACTTCAACTGATGTTCAGAATAAAGGACCATGTGCATAGTAAACACTGCTTCTGAAATCCTACTTTTGTGATATAAAGCCATGCATGGAATAGAGCAAACCATGTCAGAGACATGACGTCAGAAACGTTGTGACTTGTATTCCCAGGGTAAGGCTGCAGAGTGATGATTTCCTGGAGAAGTTCAGAAATGGTAAAGGAAGCACATATGGTAGATACACTGACTTCCCAAATGGAGGACAGTGGAGGCAGAAATGCTGAACAACAGCTTAGCTTTTAATATTAAGTTAATGTGAAAGCTTTAAAAACGTCAAGGTAAAAATAAAGTTGTGGAAGTTTGTTTAAATAGTCCAAATAAAATAAGAATATAAAGGAGCGTGAAGAGCAATCAAACCGGTGAATTTACTTGTATCTTCGCTCCCTAGATAACATGTGCATTATAATGGTGATACTAAAATATACTTTAAAAAGTTTTATGTTCTTTGATTTTTCTATGTAATTATTATTTGAGGTTTGGACTTTTTTACACTTCATGTTTTCTGGTTTCAGTGATGGATTTAATTCATTATCCACTTTATTCTTTTAACTACTTTCCTCCTGCGTCTTTTTTGTTTCAGTCCCTGTCTCATTGTCTTGTTTACAACTGTGTCTTGTTGCCCCAGCTGTTACCACTTCCCTGATTACCTCATGTATATATTACTATTCCTGACCTTCCTCTTAGTCTCTGTCCTAATATCTTGTATCCCCTCTGGTGCTCTGTTTTCCTGGCTACCTGTGAAGACTTTTGTATTTCAGTTTGGTCCGGTTTTTGGATCAACTTTATCAAAGATTTACTTTTGTTTGAATCCTGCACGTTCATCCTGAAACGTACAAACTACGACAGATTAACACACTCACCCCCCTCCCGCCGATGTATAATTCTGTGATTTAATTGGTGTAGGAGTTGATTTGAGGTTTGTTCCATTAAATAGTTTTTCCTTAAGTAAAACTTGGTATTTGATTGCAGTTTCAACGTGCACTTGGAACAGATAGTAAGAAAAAAGGAACTTAGTTTAAAGTTCTTTTGTCTCTCATCCAGAGTCCAAAGTTGCTCATTTTGACCTTTGACCTTATAGCTGTTCAACCAACTTCATTTGGGGATTTATTATTTTTTTCCATTAGAAATTTCAACAATAGCCCAGGGCTCAACTCTTATTCGGTCACATTTCCATGCTTATGGCACAAACATTAGTTAAAGGAGCTGTTGAATGTTTACACAGTAGAACAAACTCAGCAGCAGAGGTCTCATAAACATACGGTGACCACAGAGTCTGCGCTTCATCTCTACAGTTTATCACTCAGTGGAAGGAGACGAATGACAGGAAGGAGCAGAAAGAATGATGACAGGAATGTGAGAAAGAGTGAATGAAAAATGATCTAGGTACGTTAGAGGATTTGGAGTGAGAAGAAAAGCAACTTTTGGTAGTATCTGTGATGGTTTCTGAGTCTCTGCTGTTCACCCTAATTTTTCCGGTGTATACAATTTCTACCAAGTCTCTCAACCAAGCTTAGCCATGTTAACAATCTGCCCATTAAAACTGAAAAATAATATAAATAGTTGATATTGTTCCATGGGATACCCTTTAAAAGCCCCCTGCCCATGTTTTTTTTACTGAGATAGTAGAAGGGGTCTGCCGCAGCAGCAGCACATTAAATAAAATCGAATAAAAAGAAAATAAAGTCTAAATATAAAATTCACAGCACTTAAAGAAAAAGAAAGAAAAAGAAAAATTCAGTCCCACTTTTTTCAGTATATATTGGAGGCTAAAAGCGATTTTATTTTCATGTAGAAAAAGATTTGGTTATACTGCTAACGAGGGCGGTGGTGGCTATTTCCTGAGCCGACTGTTTGCTTTTCACCGAGGGTTTCTGGGGACATTACCAAGGTAGAGAAACGAGTTCAGGTCCAGGATCTCTGAGAGGAGACATCCCACTTCTTTCCAAAAAAAGCTGAACAGATGGACAGATCCAAGAAATGTGCCTGATCCACGGAAACCGATCCTCACTCCCACCATCAGAATCAGATTCTTCAAGCAGAAATCTGTCCAAAACAAGGATTTATTGGAAGCCACGTTTCCTCTAATATTACTCTATCAGTTTAGTTTTCCAAGTCTTGTCTCTTGCCGTTGGTTCATTTTTTTTCACTAAGAAAAGTCCTTGTATGATTTTACTTTAATGCATTCAATATTTTTTAAAGTTTGAACTCTTTACCTCTACCAGATCAGATAAGAGCTTCTGAAACCGTTTGTTTAGCATGCGGTTGCAATGCAACCTAAACCCTAGCTCTAGTGGTTCACTGGTGACCTTGTGAATGTTAAGAGGTTAAGTATGTGAAAATATCTAAACTATTGAAGTTGGAGCTACTTATTTCCTTTAAAAGAAAAATAAGTGATGGATCAGCACATAAATCCTCTCTGTCCAGATCAATAGATTCACATAAACCCTGCAAATTACTTTTATTTCCAGCTGTTATTATTTGGCAAATGTGATGCCTTTCTCTGTCTGTACCTTTGATCTTGTCACGCTGGAACAAAGCATGGATCACACTGGATGCTGGCCAGCTCAGCAGTTTTATTTCTCTGTCGAGCTGAATTCTTTTTCTGTCCATTCAGTCTAACACTGAGCACATCATCAATATACAAAAAAAAATAAACAATGAAACGATGAACTGAAAAATAAATGAAATAAGTTTATAGGTAAAGCTGACTTGACTTGAAAGAATATAAGGACGCCTTTAAAAATGTGGAGCTCTGTCTCTGACTCTCTCCTGTCCAATTCAAAGTATTAAACACAGAAAAGTACAAATAAACAACAAATGAAACACAACTGGACTCATTCTTCTTTAAACAGCTGTAGTAACTGAAAATGGTGGAAAGAGCAACTCAGCTAAATCAGATGTCCAAAGCTGCTATCGCGTCAACTGCATCAGTTCAAGAATTATTATTATTATTTTTTGGGGGCATTTCAGCATTTGTATCAATATTAAACCTGTACTTTACACTTTCTAAATAAAAGTAGAAAGAGTAATAGCTGACCTTTTGCATGTGGAAGCAGCCTGTCAACAGTTTTGAGTGTTTTAATGGTAGCCTGTTTGAAAAATGTTTTTTGTCCTGCCATGACTTCTCAGTTGCTGTTGCTCTTGCAATCCATGAGTGACCACTCATGGATCAGAAGTGAGTAGCAGTCTTTGGACTTGTTTATTGTTGCTTTTCAATAGTTTGCCTTTAGTACGAGTTACACAACTAGCTATATTGTGTCTCATAGCAATGCGACAGCATAGACTGGGCGTAACTATAATAATCTGGTTATGACTCAGTCACACTAGAGTAAATACAGGATGGCAACGATTTCTAAGTGTTTTCACTGAATATTTTTGCTGTCGGAGAACAATCGCTCGTAGTAGCGACTGCTTTCAATCACTAGGCGATTGCACAGGTTGCCTGGTGGGAGTCTCCAAACAGTTGTGGTCTGACAACCAACAGCATGAACACCGACAGATTGTCAACATGTTGCAGTCTATGTGAGTAAGTCTGTGCTGATGAGCGCAACTCATCCGCGACACTTCTCTGCGCAATAAAGGTCTCAACTCAACTGGTTGCCAGCTGGTTGTACTCTTCTTATATTCCTATGTAAAAGCAAGGTTGCCAAGCACCTATGTCATTTTGCAGTTAAACTGCCATCCCGCAACAACTACGTCACTATTTGTGGAGGAATTGTTTGTTTTGCATCCATCAGGTTCTGTCTGGAATGAAAGTAGTTAATGTGCATTTCTATGGAAATGTATGGAGTATGGAGATGGTAACAGATTTGCAGCAGACGGCTTATTGTAATTTATCACAGTTAATCGCAAACAGATTCCAAGCAATTGCCAGCTTGACCCCATTCAATCACAAACTGATAGCAGACTGACTTCTGCTTGTTGCCATTTTATTGCCGTCGTGACACACCAAAGCAGCTTTGAAGACAGCAGCTGACAGCAAGTGGTTGCAGACCTGGTCCCCATGTTCGAAGCAACCATTTCAAGGCAACAAGATTGCAAGTGCATTGCATGGTTGAAATCATTTTAGTCATGCTAAACAGATAAACTGTGACCAAACCTTGTTTTTTCTGGCGTGACCAGAGCATTGATCTCAGTGTGACACGGAGCTTTTTGCTGTTGCCATGTTGGTGTTTTGCTTTGAAGGACTGGATGTTATGGAGAAACTGAGCGAGACTGTAAAAATACTTTTAAATGACCAACTAATCAATAGATGTGTTTGCTTTGAGTCCCAGTATTATAGCTGGCTCAATATGCTGATAGGTTACTCTTCAGTCTTTTCACACACATCCTGGCAACTAGAGAAGTACCCCTCTGCAGTATGAGCACCACTGTTCCCTGAAGTAAAATGTATATCCTGTATGTGCGTGCATGGAACTGTGGTGTTGTGTGAAAAAGTCCAGGGCCAGCCTCATCCTGATCCTTCCCTCTCATCACGGCTGTGTCTGTTTTTAATCTGGGCCAGTGATTTATGAAGGAGCCTGGGCTGTGTATATCTCCTCACTTCCTTTCATTTCTCAAATGGTTTGTGCACCGCGGGATGATAGATTTATCTACACACAACCCCTGCATGACTAATTAACTCTGAAATATCAGGGCCAGATGTGGAACTAAAAGAAAGACCCCAGAGTGCTTTCTCTCTCGCTCGATCTTACTCTTTCCTTTTTCCTAACTGTTGCTTGTGATTTTTCTTCTTTTCTTTGCCCCTTCTCAGCACTTGGCTATAATTCTGCTGATAATATGACAGGCTGTTTTAGGAAAATGTAAATGTTGTAGGGACTGAAATAGCAAATTGACACAGTCGATAGTTTGGATTTTGAAGGCAGCTCAAATAAATGTGTTTGCCTGAAGCAACACTTGTTTTTCTTTTTCTTTTTACAGTCTGGGTTTGTTACACACCAATTTGCAATTAAATGTGCACATGAGGTTCAAATGAAAGCCCAGTTTATGTAATCACAGACTTGGTGATTAATGGGACAAATGAAGACAAACATGAGCATTGACCAAGTGTTCTTGGTCCAACTTCAACCTACCAAACTTTTTATAGTTGTTTTATAAGCAGAATCGGTTTTGAATTTCTTTAAATAGTCAAAAATGATGACAGATATAAAAATCGAATGCGTTCATTAGATTTTCCCCTCTCCTTCTTTTAATAGAGCTTTACATTCAAAATATACAAATGATGTAGCTTTTCTTCTTTCCTTTTTAGAAATACTTGAGCCATCATCTAGCTAGCTAAGCTAAGATGCTAACATCTAGATCCGCTAAATCTTTAAAATAGTTTTTGATAAAGTTTGAATAAGTATGCTGATCATTTTGTTGGAGCTGAAAGAATCTGGTCTGTTTCAGTTCTTGAATCCTTGGTATATTTTTGAAGGAGCATTTTAATCCAGCCAGTACTTTCACACTGTTTGGTTTACACGAAAACTGAGCACAGATTTTCTGACTGTAGACTGTAAAACTATTTTCAGCTCCTCTCTTACTGGGGGTTTATGTGCCAGTAGGAAATTTAAATTTCGTAACTGCAACCCTACGCTATAACCTTCACCATAACCTGATGTGTGCTTCCCTAGCCCTCCAGTTTTGTTCACAGCCCCCCCGAACTTCACTGTTCCTGGTCAAAATTGACGAGTCTGTTTTAACAGCTCTTAAATTAGCATAACAAACATTATTCACCACCAAATTCAGTTCAGTGGGTCGTTCAGGGGGTCGTTCAGTGGTCGTTCAGTGGGTGATTGAGTGGATTCCCATTCATTTCCTATGGCGGTCACTTTTGACTGGGAACAGATGTCCACAGTTGTAACAAGGTTGATTAAAACACTCAAAATTCAATGAAAGAGGTGATCATCACTTTTATATGTTCAAGTGCATAGTGTGGAGGATGTCATAAGGCCTTGAGGCAATCAGATGTAAAACACAATATTTATGAGTGTTTTAAGTTGTAAATTGGTCAGATTTGACCCAAACACGACAGGAAGGCTAGAAATGTAACTATACATCGGGCACATCAGTGCAGCCCACAGTTATTGTGATTGGCCAATTCAGTGCAGTCAATGATTCGCGTGAATTTCCGGCTACTTTTTCACGGCAAGTTTTGAATTTTTCAGTGAGAGAATATCAATCATCATCTCAATATAAGAAATAATATTCACAGCAATAACATGAGGAACCACAAATGTCAGTAAATTCCTGCTGGGATATTGCTGAAACTATCAGCATGATGTGAGGACCTGTACAAAGAAGTGGAAAAACTTGAGGGGGTGCGAAAAGCCCCCCCCCCAGAAAAAAAACCAAAATGAAAAAAACCACAACAAAGAGTCAATCATAATATCCTGTACATGCACCAGCACGGGTATCTTGACACAGGCAGTCAGGCCGGCAAGGTGTCACGTCTGCTAATTGACGTCCACTCAGCTGGACTTTGCCAGTGCGTTTCTGCTGTTGGTGCATTTTAGAGGATTTTAAGCAATTATCTGACAAAAAAATGATTTGCTGTGTGGCACAAACCATCCAAGAAGTTTGCTTGTTTAAGATTTAGTTGGTCAAATTCTAGCATTTCATTGGCATTTTATCAGTCTAGAACTTGCAATCCTTAGCTGATAACATTTGTCAGCTAGGAGCGATCGTGGCTCAAAAGTTGGCAGTTCATCTTGTAATCGGAAGGTTGCCGGTTCGAGCCCCGGCTCTGACAGTCTCGGTCGTCGTGTCCTTGGGCAAGACACTTCACCCGTTGCCTACTGGTGGTGGTCAGAGGGCCCGGTGGCGCCAGTGTCCGGCAGCCGTGCCTCTGTCAGTGCTCCCCAGGGCAGCTGTGGCTACAATGTAGCTTGCCATCACCAGTGTGTGAACGGGTGGATGACTGAATGTAGTGTAAAGCGCTTTGGGGTCCATAGGGACTAAGTGAAGCGCTATACAAATGCAGGCCATTTCATCCAAAGATCACTGCATTTGGCAACAAGGGCCCTGTAGCTCCAAACGTGCACCAGTACTGAATGTACAATGATGCGAAAACAGTCAAATAATACCATTTTACACCAGGCACGCAAACAGACATTGCTCTGGGTCAGTTAGCTCTCTGAAACGATTTCTCTGCCTCTCCACATTTGGTCTCAACTGGGGACACAATGTTCTGTGAAAAGTCGACATCAACACATTTGGTGTGTGATTCGTAAGAGTCAGAATTTTGTTTTTTAATTTTATATTTCAGTGTGGCCACAGCTTTCTTTTGAAGCATTGAAGTATGAGAAAAATAAGCTTACATCTCACTTGATCTATGACCTCAGTAAACATTTTCTTGACAAGTTTTAATGTGTCAATTGCTAGGTTCTTACTGAACAGTACATGATGTTCCATATTACAGTAAAAAAGAAGATAAAAGAGGGGCTTTAGAGTGTGGCTAGTGAGTTTGTGGTATCCTCACTCAGAGGCACCCTGCTTCTTTATCCACTTTCCACACCAAAGACTGCGATGGCTAAAATGCTCAGCTTGAGATGGGCTTAGAGCATCTTTTACATATAGGCTGTGGTTTTGATGACGAGGCAGTGACGTATGAATGCTCCCATGATGTGAAATCTATTTTAAACATTGCGTATTTCAGAGTGAACTAAAATGGCGAAGCAAACAAAAGACCATCATGGTCGTTGGTAGTGTCGCGCCATTAGCATTGCAAAAAGGGGAAATTTCCTTGATGTATACTGCCTTATTAGTTTCCACTCACAAAAAATAGTCTTTTATCAGCATTACTGATCTCCAATGTTATCTTGAAAAAATTACATTTTCCTCTCTGACTTTTTCCGCGTGCTTCATTTTTAAAAAATAGGTTGGTATGAACTGAGTAAGTCAGGAGAAAGACAAGGAGGTGATGAGTAAACCTCTTCTGGGCAGATCCACCTTAAAAAAAGCCAGAAGGCCCCTCTGACATGCTGACAGCTTGCCATGAGTGACGTGTGATCTGTACAAATTTCAGGACTAATAAATCTACCTGTCAGAGGAAGGAGACTTGAAAGGGCCGCTGCCCCGCGGCACAGCTTAAATGCAACTGCTGTTGATGAAATTCTGTAGGCTGGAGAATTACAGCTGTCAGGAAAAAACGCCTACATCAGATCTGACGGCTCGCCTGGCTCCTATACCAACCTGTTCTCTGTCTCACAGCCTGTATGCTTTCATTTCCTCTAATCCAAAATATGTGAGACATGAACTTTCAAAAACTAGGGTGGGAAATATTATCTTTGCTACGTGCAACCACGCACTTTCCCTACATTTACTATTTGTTCTTTCTCACAACAAAACGTTCTCTGGAAGGAACAAAGTTAAATCATATCGCACACAGCTGTTTTGCTTTTCCATTACAGAGCAGCTCTATTTTCTTTTTGCTTTGAAGTTCAGCTGGACTATAGCCAGTAAGAGACATATTCACTGCTGGTCCATGACAGTTATAAACATCAGCTCACCCATTCCATCATCTAAAGAGAGAGGCATAAACCAGCTGAGCGTGTTGCTGTATTTATGGCTAAACGAGTGGAAAAGCCATTGCTCCCTCTAATCTGTCATAAAGAGGATTTATGGGTGTGTGATTTGAGGACCTTGTTCAGACTCTGTATTGACTCATCTCATGCAGGCTCCATAAGGCATGCAGCTAGCCCGACTCCAAATCAATGGATGAAGAAGTCAATATAAAAAAAAACTTTTGTATTTCCATTTAGAGAAATGTATTACTGACCATAGGAGCCTGTTTTCTTTGTATAACCAAACTACCGAATCTGCAGCCATGCTAACAGCAGGCTACACTTTACATGATAGCATACATATAACAGCTAGGTGTATTGTTTTCTATATCTTCCATAGGCTTAGAGGATTAGCTTGATAACATGCCAACCTTTGCTTATTTGCACAGAACACTATTTACAGCTGAGGCTTTGACATTCAAATTTTATCCTTCTGATTCATTAAAATCTAAAAACATCCTGGTAAAGCAAGAGAAAAAGTCAGAGTCAGTCCAGAGGTTTTCCACTGGAGACCATGAACATCTCAACCAAATTCTATCCAATAGCTACTGATACTGTTGCACTCCAAAGCTCTAATATCATAGTAATGCAAGAACAAAGATTTAGCAAGTCATTAAAGATGGTACAGTACACAAAGCAACAATTAACGATTGCTATTCAAACTGGTAACTGAAAACTGTGTGTGGTCCTAGATCAAAATGTGAATGTGTGTGCCAAAATTCCATTGCGATCTCTCGAGGCATGTCATAAAACAGTGTTAACTTTATCATGACACCATGTGATAGTCAGAGGATCATAGTACAATTCTTCCTCAGGGTAGCACAAACGTCTGAACCAAAACTCCACGAAAGTCCATCTGGTAATGCTTCAGATATTTCAGTATGCACTAAAGTGGTGAACTGACTGACAGTGTAGTGAAAGACTAACAATGATTTATAATGAGCTTTAAAGGAGAAAATATTTGTATCGCGGGGAAAATAAAAGCAGTGCTTCTCTGTTACTCCTCTTTAACCCCTCTATCATCATGTCAGTGACCTTCTGGCCCCTTGTTTAACTCCCAGCATGCCCTGGGGCTTGAAGTTCACGCCTGGGTCTTGACCAACAGACATAGTCAAAGGTCATTCTCTCTTTGCTTAAGGTATATTTTCTAAAGGTATGTGTGTGTCACCTCTTCAACTCCCCAAACACCCTGCTGGGAGCAAAAAAAAAGGATCCAAACTCCTGCTTCCAGCTGAATCTTGTTTATTTCTCTACAGTATGTGTATATTCTTGTAAATGTGCGTGGACACTCCTCTGTACTTTTTTTTTTTTTGGTTATGTGGGTGCGATGTACAGGAACACAGGGGCAGGGCCTCCATGTGGTTAAAAAAAAACTTTTCTGTACTCCAGTCTCCCTTTAAACAAAGATGTGGGTTGTGGGTTTTGCGAAAAATAAAAAATAAATGAAATAAAATAGGTAACTCTGTGTACTGAAAAGAATCTGAGGTATGAAAAGAAAGGTCAGACAGAGAAAATATTCAGTGAGTGGCAGTTCGCCGGAGGGAAAATACCTTGTTGATGTCAGGGGTTAGTAGAGAATGGCCAGACTGGTTTGATCTGTTAGGACGTCAAATAACCACTCGTTACAACCGAGGTTTGCAGGAGAGCATCTCTGAATGGACAACTCATTGAAACTTGAAGCAGATGAGCTACATCAACAGAAGACCACACCACTCCTCAGAACAGGAAACTGAGCTGCAGTTCTCACTGCCTCACCAAAAATTGGACAACAGAAGATGGGAAAAATGTTATCTATCAGCTATCTGATTAGTCTTGATTTCTGCTGTGACATTCAGATGACATGGTCTGAATTTGGCATAAAGAACATAAAAGCATGGATCCATTCTGCCTATTATCAACAGTTCAAGCTGATGGTGGTGTAATGGTGTGGGGAGATATTTTCTTGGCACCCTTTGGGCCCCTCAGTACTAACTGAGCATTGTTTAAACACCACAAATGAATCTATGTCGACTCTATCCCAGTAAGAATTAAGCCAGTTCTGAAGGCAAAACCCAATAATGTGTCAGGCGAATATATGGTAAGGCAGTACAAGAGACCTGTCAGTGTTACCAGAAAGCTGACAGTGAGGACGAAACTTTAAAGTAGAAGACTTTCAGTGGGTGTAATTTTCTCCCTAAGTCTTAGTTTTGCTAGCTATTTAAGAAGACCAGTCGGATTCAGTTGATACAAATGAGTCCATTCACCAGCAGTTTTGATGACCCACCATTGAGAGATGATTATAAAACCTCTGATGTTTAAAATAAAACAGAAACAGAAGTCACAATCAGCATTGTGTGACTGGGAACACTCACATGATAAACAATGGTCTTAACCGAGTTATAAGAGGATGAATCAGACATATTTTTTCATTCACTTAACCACTTAGCAGATGATGGAGGCAGTGCTGCATTTTGTTTCTCACCATGTTTCTTCGCTTAACCTAAACGAGGTAGAAGTTTCTAGCCTTCCGTTGTAATCTAATTGCAAAGTGTGGAAGGAAAACATTCAAGGAATAAACAGGGAGTTAATCTTTATCTCTGAACTCACCGCCTGCCTGTCAATTGAAGGGAAGGGCGGCAAGAAAAAAACAAAAAAACCCAACACAGGTATAATTTAGCATGACAGCCTTCTGGTGGCAGCAGGGGTGAAGAGTTCACAGAGAGAAACAGACGCTGTGTGTGTGTGTGTGTGTGTGTGTAAGGGACAAAGACTAGAGACATACAGCAGTTAGATTTACTATATGTGGACCACATTTATGTATAGCGGTACAACTCTTCCACTATAGCAAAGGAAGCATCTGAGAGTTTGACAATTCGCTAAACACAGCAGCGATTGTTCACAGACTTGAGCAAAAAAAGGTCAAGCAACTGTAGCACAAGCACATCTATTCAAAGCCTTCAAAAATCAAGTGTGGCTACCCAACAGAACTTCTTTTATTTCAATTCCAGCCCATTACATTGAACCTACTGTCTCTTATTCCGCACACTGACACAACGAGAATGTCTTTTGACAAGGGTGAACGGGACGAAAGCGGAGGATGACCCAGGGCTGGGACAGCAAGGACTAGACGGGGTGCTGGGGGCCTCGGAGGCATATGTTGTGGATCCATGACAGTCGATGGGGCCGAAGAAAGAGCAGAGCAAAGCCGCAAAGAGTATGGGTGTGATAATGGATTCCCACATTAGGTCCGTCAAGGTCTGATGAAAAATGGGATATGGCAGCAGCTTGGCACGGGAAGTAGAAAATCTGGTTTGAAGTGCAACGTTGAGCTTGCTGCTGACTCTATGCTTGGTGGCAGGCACAGGGGACTAGTGCTGGGGATTTTTGGGAGATTGCCCCAGGTCAGAGTGAGGAGTGGAAACACATGGTTTCAATGTGTCTGTCATCTGCAGTACTCTGAGAGCTGTGCTTGTCCACAAGTCTGAATTTGTATCTGTAATTACTTATGGTTAGTGAGGAAATAGAAACAAAAAAAAGGAAAAAAAAACCCCATAACAAAACAAAAAATAGTGTCTGCATGTTTGAGATGGAAATCCCGAGATTTCACCATGTACTCCAATCTCCTTTTAAACACCACTCAGTCTCCTCCACCCTCCTCATACACGTATGTGCACTGAGTTCCTGTAGAGTTCATGAGTAACATTGCCCAGGAGCCACCAGGGTGGAAAGACATAAATTACCTGAGAGGGATGTGAAGACACCACACAAACCTTACACGGAGCTTCAGAATAGCAGTGAGCAACTTTATGGGGAGGATATTGTTTAGCCACTGAAACAAATGCAGGACTGCCTTAAACATGCTTTCTCTCTAATGAGCAGCAGGGGGCGACTCCTCTGGTTACAGAAAAAAGCCTTATGGTATGATGTCTATTAGAAAATTACCTTTCGACTCCCTCTGTGGGCTCAATAACTACTTCTTGACTAGCGGATGTCCAACTTCAAGTCTTATTGAATACAGCATGATGTTCACTTTGTAAATGATGGTTCCCATTCGAGTTAACAAAGGAAAATAAAGCAGGGTATGCCGTGAACTTGCAGTATTACAGCTCAGTTGCACAGAGTAAAAATATGACAGGTACTGACAGCAAGGAGCTGCGGTGAGCAAATGGTCCCCCAAAGGTTGAGGGTATTGCATCCTCTCAGTTACATATGTCTCCTGGTGGTAGACAACTTGTCTCCAAAGGATTTGGTGTTTCCATGGTCCTCCACTCCTTGTGTGTATATATATAGATTGCATAAACTCACCTCTTATCACTCACTATGTGTTTCTAAACCACTTTTCATTAAGTATTTATTTATTAATATAACTCGTTTCCACAGTGTGTCTTTCGTCCCGTCTCCCTCTCCTCACCCGCAACTGGTCAAGGGAGATGGCTCCCCCTCTCTGAGCCTGGCTCTGCTGGAAGTTTCTTCTTGTGAAAAGGGAGTTTTTCTTCCCCCCAGTCACCAAGAGGTTTTGTCTCTATTATTGTAGGTTCTTTACCTTACAATATAAAGTGCCTTGAGGCTGTGATTTGTTGAAAATGTGATTTGAATTGAACTGAATCGAAATGAATAAATCATACTAGGTTCAGTATAGGAGCACACCAATTATAGAATGACCTTGTATTTTATGATAGTACATTTTTTAAAGGCAAGAGAACTTTTACAAGTAGAAAAGAGTGCTAATCTGTATTGGCGTGTTTGTGGTGGGAAAAAAGGGTCCCACATCTGCTTCACTAGCACTAAGGCAGCACCTGCTGGCTGGCTGCGAGGTCTCTTGGATTTCTTCCCACCTTTGACCAGCTGAAAGAACCGTGATAAACTGTGTTAACCACTTCTTTGTGAAAGAGTCCTGTGCAGTGGTGAGTGATTTACGACCAACACGCAGCTTTTATTAACTGTAATTTATTGCGATCTGCCCTGAAAAGTATAAGCTGATTCAAGTAGAGCAGAGAACAATGGGTCTTCTGCCCTGCCTAGATCAATGCTTCGTTTGATTTTAATACCAAGGCGGCTCCAAATGAGAAGCTCAGCTGAATTCCTAAAACTTCAGTTAATGTGACACTTATCACCTCTCTGAGAATGTCTTTACTGACAGGTTTTGATTTCAAACCCGGGGGAGGGGGGCAAAAATGAAGTAACATTTCTTTTAAAAAAGACATGAGGAGACATTTTCAAAACTGCTTTTCCTGTTAAACTGGGACCAAAACAAAACAACCTCTTAAAGGTCTCTTATAAAGAACAGTCTCAGTCTGGTTACAAACAAATTCTGAAGTGCTTTGTTACTACGGGGTGGGAATGTGATCTGACTGAGATCTGACCCAACCACATGGCACACTTTGCATGTGAGCAGGTGTGCGCTCCATAGTAGGATGACAGATATACTAAATACCAGATATTTACCAAATAATGCTTGAAAACACTGAAGGGCTCATGCTCACTCTGCAGCTGAAGAAGAGGGAATTTGATTCATCCGCAGTGTGATTTATCGATTTAGTTAAAAGGCAATGGTATACTGTGAAAGATACGCTGAGCCAAAACACTGGTGAGTCAAATCAGTGTTCTCATGTGGCCTCTGGTGAGCTATTTTGGTTTGTCTGAACTTTTGAATCCTTTTGTTACCATGCAATACCAGGTGCAATATTTAGCCTGAACAGGTACTTTACTGGCCTAGCTAGTAAGAATAAAAAAACAAAAAAATCCAAATGTCAAGTAACAGGTGTTTGTGTCATTAGACTGCTGTTCAGGGGAAACGGCAGAGTTATGTAGTTCTGCTTAAAGGCTTAAAGTTATATAGAATTAGCAGTGTGGCCATTTTGACGAAAGATGCTGTTCATTCTTGTAGAAAGTGCTCATATTGAGTAAAAAGGTACCAGTCCATTAATCATTTACTATCCTAGATTATTTCTATTTGTTCTGCTTATTATATTTTAGTATATACTTTGTTTGAGCTTACTTTTCAGGAGAGAAAATTGACATCCCATTTGCTGCACAGTTAATTATAGACCATGGCAAAAAGAAAATATACTTTCTTTCGATTCTAAGGCTTTATGTATCAGGACGTAATAAAAAGTCTGGTCTTTCCCATGTTTTAACATTAGGTAAATACAACCTCAGATGTACAACAACACATGATGTATTATGCAATGTCATTATTTAATTAACTGAGACCAAGCCAGAATGCAGAAGCAGTGTGTGAAAAACCAAGTACACTCTTACTGCTTCCATAGGAATTAAGAGTAGGTAAGGGAAGTAGCAGTGCATTTGATTAGCAGCCAGGTGCTGCTAATCAAATGCACTTGATCAACTGAGCATGAGCAAGTGTGAGCACGTCTACAAAAGCAGAAGTTTTGGCAGTTTGCTGGTCTGTGGCATTCAGGTGGAAAGACGTCAGCAGTGATCCTACAGAAGCAATTCTTCCTGCCCATCATTCGTGGAAGGGTTATAAGGCTATTTCCAAATTATTTGAAGTCTATTATTCTAGAGAAAGATTTTTTACAAATGGAAAACATTCATGACAGTTTCCAATCTTCTCTGAAGCAGACGTCCCAGCAAATTCACACCAAACTCAGACTGTGTAATTGTCAGAGAAACTGTAAAAAACCAAACAAACTAAGAACTATATCTCAGACTCTACAGGCTTCAGTTAGCGTGATAAATGTTAAAGTTCATGACAGTCCAATTAAAACAAGACTGAACAAGTATGGCTTGTTTGGAAGTGTTTCCAAGAGAAAAATCTATTCTCTCCAACAAGACCATAGTGGCACACTTTAGGTTTGGAGAGCTACATCTAAACAAACCACAAGACTTCTGGAACAATGTCCTTTGAACAGATGAGACCAAAGTGGAGATGTTTGGTCATAATTCACAGCACCACATTTGGCATATCAAACACCACCACATGATTTGGGCTTGCTTTGCAGTCACAGGACCTTGGCACCTTGCAGTCACTGTGTTGCCCACAAACTCCTCTGTATACCAAAATGTTCTAGAGTTAAATATGAGGCCATCTGTCTGATACCTGAAGCTCAGCTTTAATTAGGGCATGCAACAGGGCAATGATCCCAAGGACAGCACCAAATCTCCAACAGACTGACTGATTAAGGTGTTTCAGTGGCCCAGTCAAAGTCCAGGATTCACCTTTATTGAAGTGTTGGTGTTATTGGTATCAAAGGTGGTTCTACAAGCTATTAAATCATGAGACATACTTAGTTTTTCACACACTGCTTTCGCGTTTTCTTCTGATGTTACATTTAAATCCTTTTAACACGTGGCAATGACCAGATATTTTTTATTATGTCTTGCTATATAAAACCTTAGAATTTAAGGTGCTTTTTTTGTCCTTTCTTTATTTGTTTTTTACCATCTACCTGTAACAGTTAGAATACTGAGTGACCAGGGCCAGATTGATGCTTTTATGATGTTACTGGCAGTTTTGAGGCAGCAGGGACTGTGTAAGTCCTCCAGAGTAGGGAAGGGCTATCCAGTAATTTTTTCTGGGCTGTGTTGCTAACCTCCTGGAGCTCATTTTCTGTTCTACTGTGCAGCAGTACAAAACATATATAGCCACTTTGAGATTACCCAGTTTCTTTGAAGCCTTAGTGATAGCATTTTGACTGCTCCCATATTACTATTTTATTGCCAGAAGTAACCAAATCTAAGGAAGAATAAACTAAGATAGTCTGTACCACATGACAAACTCTACTGTACTATACTAATACCATAAGATAAATTAATTAAAAATACTCTAAAAGGTACCAACAGTATAAATATGGTGGAGAGAACCAGGCAAGTGACTCCATTTAGTAGAGATGAGTCCACACAGGTAACATTTGCTAGGCAGATGGCACATGTCAGTGAAAATGGCCCCAGTGCCAACTCCAGTGGAAGACTTATTTAAAAAAAAAAAAAACACTTCACCTTTTGTAGAGTTGTTATATGGGGAGAAACTATTCGTAGAAGCCGTATTTTGTAGGAGGCCGAAAGTATGCTTTCTAATGTTGTAAATTTGGGGCATTTTTACATCAGAATTGGATGGGGACTGACTTATTTTTGGAGCCAGCATCACGTGGCCACTAGAAGAACTGCTCTTGGTATTATTATGTTGGCATCCCTTTTCAGCTCAAAGTATGGTTTTGAAGAAAAAAAACAAACTAAGATATCCTCAGCCAAAAAATGGCAGAGAGCTGGTCCTTGTTGAGATGTTTGAGTTGAAACATAGACTGACATTGTCTAGAGAGGTATATCATCCTCTGTGGGTAATATAAATTCAGGAAAAAGATGCACATGTCTTTAAATTGCTTAAAAATGTTGGTAGTTGGTCACAGAAACATCCTTATCATTACAGAAGAACACATCGTAAGTGCGTGTTTGTGTTTCCTTTATGGCATTTTCCCCTATCATCACTATATGAAGCTTTCCTTGAGTTGAAAGACAGGCCATAGTCTTTCACCCTCAGGCTATGTTCGTGTCAGGATTCAGTTTAGGGTGTGACAATGAGGATCGTCTGGCTCATATCAGCCAAACAATCACGGTTCAGTGCCCTCAGACAGGCGGAGAGACAAGTTGGCCCAGACATGCCACAGAGAGGTGCTGACAGCACCATCCAGGACGGTCTCTGTCTGCGTGATTCGTCTTTATATTCCCCTAGATTAGAAGGTTCTGAATTAATTACACTACAGGCATCTCTAAAATGCCGGATAGCTTTGCGCCCTTCACGTCTTGCTGGTGCTGACAGAGAGATGTTCCTCCTTGTTGTCCTCGCCATGAAGCCGCTCTTCAAAGGTTATCAATCGAAATTCCAAGGCAGGAATTAGAGAGACAAGGAGGATGAAATAGATCTGAAGAGCTTTGATGAGAGAGGTTTACCATGAAAGAAGCTTTCAAAGCACAAAAGGCTTCTCCGCTCCTGTTCTTTGCCTTCTGTCCCCCTTGTCATTTTCAAAGATTAGTACAACACTCATACTGCCACAGTCATACTGTAGCTTTGAGCTACAAACTGAACTCAAACTGGTGGCAGGTTTCATGTACAACGCTGCTTGCTTGTCTCTTTCTGTTTTTGCAGTCTGTACTGTAGTGACATGTGCAGACCGCGGACCGGCTCCAGCAACAGATATCCTGCTAGCATTTTAATATCGAGAGATGTGGGAAGTGATAAAAGGAGAAAGAAAATAAGTAAGATGTCATCCGTAATCTCAAACACCAAATGTGAGCTTTCATTATTTTCACTGCCACCCCTTGTCTGGCTCCTAAGCACTGCTGTAACATTAGCCGTGTTGCTTGGAGCGACACCCTGTCAGGTAGAGTTTAGAGACTCACAGTATCTGGTAACCCTTCGGCAGGGTGAGTGTGAGCTGCAGAAAAAACAGCAAGAGAGCTGAACAGAAACAATGAGAAAGACAAGTAGAAAGAAGAGTGAGGATTGATCGTGACAATTTGGAGCTGCCGTTGTCTCATGTGACCGCCTGCTGCCAAGGAGGCCAGATTAGGAATGTTTGAAAGTTACTCTATTGATGTTTGCACAACACAATAACCAGGATCTGGGTTTGACGTTCCTCTCCATAATAATACATTAAGCTGCTCATAAACTATTTAAAGTTGTCCCTCTATTTAACTCCTAATCACTTCTCTGCCTTTAAAGGTTCAGAGGGAATGTGACGTGAATGCAAATTTGAATACAAAACAACACTGGCCCTCAACTTTTCAAAGACAAAAGTCTCTATCACAGGTACACTCAGAAGTTTTTAAGGTTATTTAATTGAAAAAAACATGATACTGTACTCATAAATATACATAAAATAGTGTGTATTTATATCTTTTTATAATTATTCTAATAAAAATACATAGGGCGGGGTTTGCAGTTTGTGGAAGCTGTCATGTTCTCCCACATTTTAATACAGTGGCTAGGTAAGATGTTCTGACTAACAGTGTTTCATGTAAGTGGCTAGAGACCGGCAACAAATACCAGCTAATGTTAGGTTAGAATGTCCTTAAAATCACACTTTCCCACTGAAAAACAGTTTGTTTATATTTGATTATATTCAACTTTAAAGACAGTTCCCGTATTGCTGGCTAACAGCAACTAACAGACGCTAACAGTAGCTAACAGAGGCTAACGCTAGCTAACTGTGGCAAAACAGCAGCGTTTACTGGCACCAAGCTTAAGCATATCCTCAATAACTCACCTCAATATCACTGTCATTGAACAGAAGTCATCTTCACTGACTCACTGACATTAAGGTTTTACAGCCTCCTCCAGAATAAATAAAGGTGGACACTTCTCAACTGCCATTAGAAGCTAAAATAAACAATGGACTTAGAGTCTAAACAATATGGAAAAAAATTTGAGGTGTATTTGCTCCAGAGTCACTTTGCTATGTGAGTACACTCACTACAGATGAAAGGTGGCCAGAGTTTTTGAGGTAAAAAGGTAAAATACTGCAAAATTTTTTAACTGACCTACCTGTTGATATTTTTCAACCTCTCCGCTGTGTTTTCCAAGTAGTTCTGGACACTCACATCCCATAGAGCAGCTCAGGCTGATCTTTAGTTGTATCAAATAGTGCACAGGACACAGTTATTGTCACCCCAAATAAAGTAAATGTAGGATTGAAATTTTAATTGCAAATTCTGAGGTAAATCTTTTAAATATAGAATAGAGATTGGGTATTATGCTTAGTCTAGGTATCAACCACCTCAGCATATTTATATACAGTTAAGTTGTAGTCAGAGGTGTACTGACCAATCAAGTATGATCAGCTTTGGTTGCATGAAAGAACAGTGTACATGAGGAGTTTAGAAAAGAAACTCAACTTTTTACTAGTGTTTTTTTTTAAATGACCCTTATTGAGTTATTTGCAATCATAACAAGACTTTAAACGATGACAGGCACATGGAACAGGAAGTCCAGGTCGTGATCTGTTATGCAGACATTCACTGGCTTCACCTACAGCCCTGACACATTGGCCGTTGCCGCTGGAAACTAAGTCACCAGAGGTTTGCCTTGGGTTCCTAAGCTGGCGAAGATGAATATGGGGAAGCTGGATAAAAGTCTAAATGTTTTCAGGAAATACAGTGACTCAGTCTGACTTCTTCCTGACAGGTTACTAAAAGAAAAGAAAAAAAATCCAATTTCCTGATGGTATTCACCTCAAAGTTTTCAGTCTGACTTAATCTATACATCGATACGTTAGAAAATGCCTTTTTATTTTCTCCACATTAACCCTGACTTATATGTGTCACATAGCTGTGTAGCTTTTTCCAGTCTCAGTTTGGATATTTCCTGTCTGCCCCCCCCCCCCCCCCCCCCCCTTTTTGTTTTCTTTTTTTTTTTTTTCCTTTCCCAAAA
>VUQG01022734.1:48629-94293 GCA_015106755.1 Etia nguti | reverse complement strand
TATTTGCTGATTTATATAGAGCTTTAGAGTGCAGAAAAAGAGTCTTTCTATTTTTTTTTTTAACTGGCTGCTTGAATTGAGAAAGACAACATTTTTTTTATTTTTTTTTATTTTTAAATAAATTTGGTCCAGCTGTTTCTGAGCTGTTCTTTATGTTTTGTTGCAGGGTTGAAAATTAAACAGACGTCTGTCAGTCTTTGGTGTCAGTAACCTCAAACACAAATTCTTTTTGATGTAGAATTACTGTAATGTTTCAAATTGTCTCGGTCCATGTGAGGGGAGATGATAAAACGCTGGGATTTTAGTTGTTTGGATGTCAGTGTGCCAACCACTAAAGCGAGTCCCACCAGGGGGTGGTATTGAGCTACAGAAGCACACTTACATGAGGGATCAGTCTGTGGCTATGACAAAAAAAAAAAAAAAAATGAAGACATCTGGTTTTGTGATAGTAATGACTTCACTATGGTGTATAGTCCTAATGAATTCATCTACATAGCTGAACTTAACAAATAGACTGTAGCTGATAATCGCGATGTCTCCCCCAACTCGAGGAGCACTCACTGCAAACCTTGACTTGAGAGTCCCATTGCTGAGCCGGTCAAGTTATTTTCAGAGTTCCTATGAGGCCGGTCAGTGGAAGAAGGAGGAGGAAGGGGGGCATAAAGAGACAGAGAGTGCTCCATACCTTTATGTAAACGCTATATACTCTCATGCATACCTGGCCGTTAAAGCTTTTACATAAAGCTGTCATGAATCATTCCACCTGACCCAAGTCTTTTTGGCTTTTCAGCAGGAATGTAAAACGTTTAAACTAACACAACTTTTACAGTTTTTACATGATGTGTTCCTGAATGTCTGGCAGCCACTAAGAGAGCTCAACAGTGTTTCCTTAACCTTTTGTCCTTGTGGTATGCGGGCAGCGCCGATCGCTCTTAGCTGTTTGGCAGGTCTTATGATGGCCCATAACAACTGAGGGTTACATCTTGTGTTAAACCCAGGGGCCATGACCCAGCCTCACGTCATGGTGTAATGTTTACATCCTGGGGTATTTCTCTCCAGCCTAACTGATCGTCTATCCCCTTGGGGTTATTTTTTCCCCCCTTCACACTCATAAAAAGCTCTGTGTGTCCGTTACTTTAAGTACAAAGCCTGGAGGGCACTGAAAGGACATGCTTGATATGTCTCACACTGACACTGGTCTGGATAAAACTACAGCCAGTGGTCTTATGAATCTGCTAGAGCAGAAATCTCATACAGATATTTCAGTGCTACAGCCAAATGTGAGAAATAAAACAAGGAGGTTTGTAAAGAAAACACCATGTGAAAATGCAATCATGATATTAACCTCTGAATGGAAATCTTGATATGGCATTTTTTCCAGCCTAGCAGAATCATGTAGCACACTTCGATTAATATAAAATCCGGTAATTGCAAATCCAATGATGAAGGGAGTGTTTACTCACACTTAAAGTTCATACAGGTGTGTTAACCTGCATAAATCCAAGACTAATCCAAACAATCAATAAAGGTTGCTTTTTGAAATGTAGTAAATAAGGCCTGCAGTTTCTGCCCATGTGGGAAGGGATTTTTCTCATTTTTTCTTAACGCAGGCACAGTTTGAAAAGTTTCATGATCTTATCACTTCACTCAAAGTTCAGGGTGAAGCAGCAGCGAAACATCAAGCAAACACGCAGTCAGCCATTAACTTACAAAAGTGCTTGTGCAGCAATGGCATAAATATTTCTCTGCTGTTTTGTAAAGAAGGATGAATTTAACCTCCTCGTGATGCCAGACGACTTGCTCTGCCAGTTTTGTGTGGGATCAGGATATAGCAACATTTTTTTCCCAGGCTTTTAATTGAATCAGTGAAGTATGGATGGATGGGACCCAGGTCCAGTCTGTGGTTGCTGAGACGTCTGCATGTAATAGACCTTTACCGACAGTTTTGCAGGGTCTCCACTGATTGATTGTATTGATTCTTCCAGCTCACCAATGACACAATAAGAAGTGTTACTGACCCATATCAAAACAGGCCAGAGCTATACTAACCTATATCAAGGGGTATTTTCCTTGTAAAGAGAAAAAGATTGAGTTGGTGGAAAGCTTCACTGTTTTAAACAACCAATAGACAAATTCAATATGTATTATTACCCTGATTATTGTTGGTGTTATTATTATTATTCCCATCACATTTTTCCCAACAGCTCTTGTGTGTTTTAAATGCATTTTTAAAAACTGTGTGTAGTTTCTGTTGATGTTGCTTGCATGGGGGAGTTTGCTTAGGTATCACAGGCTGGGAGAATGCTTCTTTTCCTCGATTTTCTCTACTTTTCTCTTTGCCTCCTGAAGGACTGAAGAAAGTTCGTAATCCGGATCGAATGTACAGATCAGCAGTGTGTTATGCTGGCCATGGTCCACCTAAGAATATCAGTGATGACACAGAGACGAACAGTAAGAGTCAGTTATTAATACTGCATTGCTGCTGCAAGAGGCCACTAGCTGGCCAATCTATTATTCATCCATTAATTCATTTATTTACTTCTTGATTTCATCTGTCCCCATGCCCCCTCCCTCTTTTATTCTTCTCCAACACAACACCTCCTCCGGCTGTTCTGTTGATTGAAGTGTCTGCTTTACAGGATCACGCTGTCAATAGTTGAAGTGTTGTCGTTAACTAAGAGTGATTTCAGGTTGAGGCCAGGGGATCAGGACCTGAGCAGACCCTCAGAGGGAAAGCTTACGATTTGATCCATCAATTATGACCCAGGACTTGCTTTTTCTTTGCTTTTCTTAAACCTGTATTTGATGGAAGGGTATCAACTAAGGTTAACGTTATGTTGTAAAAATGCTGGAAAAATAAATTGTGTACGACCAAATATAAAAGAAATAGCATCCTATATGTTTTTCCTTTATGGGTTAATATTCGTCTCTGTCTCCCTCTCATTTCATTTGCACTCGATCAGAACTCTAGATCAGACATCATAGAGGAGGTTTTTATGACTTGTAAAAGCCAGCTTCTGTAGGGATTGCTTCAGTGCGCTTACAAGTCTGTGCACAAGCGCTATTTTCTGTCATGACCAAAACAAGTCAATCAGAAATATAGGCCAAAGTGTTGACTTTATTTGTGGTGATTTTCCCTTCATTCCTCTTTAGAGAACGTGCCTGAATTTTAGCCTCTGTCTTTTTCCATTGAAAAAACTGTCCCCTCTAAAGCAGATTGTTCCTCTGCAAAAAGGAGTGCCTTCATTGTTAATGAATACACCAGTCTCTTCACTGCTGGGAGACTCTGTTGATCTAGGCTAGAGACTGGGTAATTAAGTGTGCTCATGTATTGTCATTTCTAAATAGTAAGTCTGAAATCACCCCCAACCCCTTGTTAGACTCTTCACTCGATATGTGTCACTGGAAGAGCTTTGCTGCACCAGATCTTTTTGGTATTTTTAAACAGAGAATGTTTTGAAAGATTTAATGCCAAGGGAGTGCCAGTGCAGATCTATGAAACAGTGATGCAGACTGTAACGGGAACATTTTTGATAGACTTTGGCGTTACCTCTTCATGTGTGACAACTGTGACTGACAATACGTTTTGCCAGTGTTGCTGTTTTCCCTCATGTTATTGCACGGTATTACAGTATCCTGTTCCCATGTCAGACACCCCGTTTAATGTGTTCAGCCTGGAGGTTTTTCTGCCTACCAGGACACTCTGTAGCAGAATACAGGAGCTCAAACAAGCAGGTAAACCATTGATCTGAGTAATCGTCTGAGTAATTGTGGGAGTAGTTATGATACAGAAAGAAGGGTTTTGTTTGTGTGCATGTGTAAGCTAGAGGGAAAAAACTGAAAGAGAACAAGAGCAAGAGAGAGGGAGTGAGAGTGAGAGAGAGACCTCACCTCTGCTCTCCTTGAGATGGGATTTTTATGGATGGGTGAGCGTGGTGAGGGCTGAGAACACATAAAGAGTCATTTTCAGTTTGTTGCAGGCAGTTAACCATGTGTACATGTTTGTTGAACTTTCAGTAATAGGCGCAGGCTTTTTTTTTGAGCTGTTTGACTTTTTGACAGTCTTTCCTTATTATGCTACATTATAGCATACTATTAACCACACAGAGACAAAGTGTGTCCAGCATATGGCCATTGAGGTAATGTAAACAGTGTAAATGTAAACAGTGAAAGCTGCAATACTGCACATGTTGCATCTTGTAGCACAACAGCATAAGAAAATGTTCCCAGTGAGATTCAGCCCTATTCAGATCTCTCACTGGCATGCAGATGCTTTCTGCCTTTCCCAGTGGGGGAAAAAAAAAAAAACCTTTAGCATTTTTTACAACAGCTGTTGCGTGGATTCCCGGTCAAACAATCATCCTTGATTCTTTCACTAGACGCCGTACAACGGTCTCTTTGCTTTAGGTTTATAGTACCATAGCTGTGCTATAGTGAAGTTCACCAGTTCACTTTTTTTGTTCGTGGGCAGTTTGTAATTTCACTAGATGTAAGAGTGTTATCGAACAGGCTATGGGCCAAATGATAAAGATAATTGGTTTCCCCATCCTACACTAAAACATGGTTATTTTAAGTCTGCGTCTACATACTCCTCTCTGTGTTCCCATCAAGAGCCATCAGGCTGTGGGGAGACCAGCCCCTGGACGATAGGCATCATTGTCGTTATTGCCAGGGAAATTTGACACTACTTAAATTGTCCTGTGTTGTTTTAAAGCTCAGCTCAGGATCTCCCACAAGTACTAGGCTATAGACTCTCGTCTAATCAAGTGTTTGGTTCACTACTGGCCAAGAGCAACCACTTTTTCTCTTAGGTACAGCATAAAATCAGTGATATAGATTAAAGGTCTGCATGAATTAAATAGTGTTTTTGTAATATTTGGAAACATTTCAAGCCTGTTAAGATTAGAGATTTCAAATCATTTTAATTAGTGAATTTAGACTTTCTGTGTGGAAAAAAAAGAGAAACTTGAGAAAATCTTTTTTGGTGTTGTGTGATATATTTAAAGCTGTTTCAAGTTAATTAAAGATCAGCAGTCACTTATTTTTTAGAAACAAGCCATTTTAGCTGTCAGAATTGTTAAATGAATGTGGAAATCACAGCGTTCGACCAAAAATAGTTTGCGCAAGGATTTGGGGGATTAGATGGATCACAGAAATGTGTCCACATCTTTAGGCTACTGAAACCAGTATCCTGTTACGGTAAATGCATTGGCCATAGACTCATGCAGGTTAAGCCCACTCTTTCTCTTTCCTCTTCATTTTTTTCACATCTCACAACTAGATTAATTGGTTTTAGTTTCCAGAGCGTTATCAGTTGACCATTTCCCCCTGGCTGCATAAGTTCATCTCAGCTTCACATTTGAACACGCTTTGTCTAGATTTTCATCAAGCTAACATGTTCTCCGTTTCTACCCACGGCGTGAGCTGTAGGTCCACTCTGTCACCTTCTGTATGTCTGGTCATTATATCTACCGCATGAGACATACAACACATTATAAATTTCTCATCATCTCTATGCATTTCATGAATTTTATTACTGTCTGTGCATGCATTACCGGAAGTGTGCTCTAGTATTTGTCTGCATGCTACAGATAGAAGGCATATATGTCTTATACTTTTCTTTCTTCCTGTCTATTTTAGCAGACCTATGCTTTTATGTTTTCGTAGCCCATGGATATCTTACCTACAAACTGAAACATAATGCAGTTAATTTTTTATATTTCTTAAGAAGCAATTGGAAAATTAGCTGCTTTAGGAACAAAACATCATTGCTAGTTTTAAAAGGTGCAACAAATGAAAGCACCTTACATTAAATGGTATTCAGGAAGTCTTGAGAAATGTCCCTTTACTTAATAAAAAGTCACAATAAATGCAGGCAGTTCTTAAAGGATGTTTAAGTGATCAAGATGTGACCATCATTACAATTTTCATGTGGAAGTCTGCATCAAGGCAAAACCTCTTTGCATATGTTGTTTTTTGTTTTCAGTACACCACTACTAATTTGTTTTTTGAATACAGCGCTTTGTAGTGGATAAAAAAGCAAATTTTTGCCTCTGTTAGCTTGACATTTTGTCACCTCAGTTGATGAAATGTGTCTGAGCTTATCTCATTTGCCTAACCACACTAATTTCTAAGCTAAATTCCTTTTTAAAAATTTTTTTTTCATTTTGGTCCAGCCCAGTGGACGGCTGTCATACAACATAATGATAACAGACACTGCCATAGACCTAATTCAGTTTCAGAGCACTTCTTACTGCACTGAGATGAGGGCCAAATATTTATCCACAGGACTGTTTGTTCTTCTCTGATTCGCCTCCCATGTGTTCTAGGTATAGCTACAAAAGAACAGTTAGACTCCTCTTCACATCCATAAGCCATATTAGCCACTGAACTGTTGTGGAAAATGTTTGCATTGAAAGTTACTTTGGGTATGCACCACCAGCAGCGATTTGTTGAATGATCTATAGCCAAAACATTAGCTTGCTATTTCTCCACAATGTGGGCACAGATTAAAAAGAAAAACTGTCACTCCCAGTGCGCTCTGAGACAGAGACGGAAGAGAGAGGGTTTTGCGTTCAGGGCTCAGATATTGATTAAAGATTTGTTTTTGTCAGCCTTTCCAGTCTCATGACCCTCACTCTCATCTCTAGGGTGGGGCTGGAGCAAGCTAGCATGACAGATACCCTTAAATTTGGCCCAAGTGTTTGCTTAGCAGCCAGGATCAGCGATAATCCAAACATCATCACACAGAAATATATATATATCTTTATACCCATTTGTCAAAGGGTGATGTAAATTATACAGCAGCATGCACAGACTGCCACTGTTCAGCTCATACATGGCCTGTGGTGGCAACATGAAAGCTGCAGACCTCTAGTCTCTATATTGAAAAGCATTCCTCTCCCTGTTTAGCCTTTTGTATGTGAGCTCACTCATCAAGACCTAGAATGTAATTGGCTCCAGTGTGCCAGCTCAGCTCAGCACATCCTCTCATGTAACAAGCTCTGGTATCAGCCTGTCTTGCACTTTAGTGTTTTACAACCAAATAGTAGTTTTCTGTGGATCCTTCTCTTGGCTAATGTACAGGCAGTCATTAAGGCTGCTGTTTAAACTCCAAAATAAATATTAAACCTTACAGGGGGGTCCTTGGGAAAAGCAAAGAAGCAGAGTTGTTTATAGACTTTGATCAAACTTCTGGTTAAGAAAAAAAGAGCTACATTTACATTTTCAAAGCCAAATTTTAGTGGGTAAGTTCCTGTTTATACACTGATCAAGTCAGGCAATTTGATTAGGAAGAGCTTGTCTATATTCTCTAAACCTGCTATGCCTCCTCAGGGCTGTTTTTGTATCACACACAAACTACAGGATATATACAAGATATCCATTCCGCATTCCACAATGGACAGATTTTTAATTAGTAAGCAATACTTTGTAGCAACGCTCACAGTTTCTCCTTTGCATCAGTGGAAATGCCCGGTAGAAGAAAGACATACTGTAGCTGAAATATTGTTAGTTCTGATAAATAGCAGGTGACAGAACAAAAAGAGTTTAGAGTTATTAGAGTGCTGTAAAAGGAAACCTCAGTAATGAAGAGTTCACTTTTGTGTGTTTAAGAGCCTTGTAAGAAATGTTTTTAAAAGACCCCATTCAAGTTAGACAAGGACTCCCAGATTAGAGAAGGCCAAAACTGAGCATCTGAGAAAGTGCCACATCTACAAAAACATGGTTTATTTAACAGCAAAAACCACAGAATGCCGTTTGAAACATGACAGTAGTTAACCTCTTCTTCAAAAAGAAATAGTCATTCATATGTAGAAAAAAAGGAGACAATAGCCTTATATATAATCTGTTTTGGTACTGTAAGGTCTCTGGTGTTTTTGTACCTGGTGTTAATAATAGCTTCCATAGTAAATGCCTAGTTTTTCTACAGTTTTATGTTAAAATGAGAGGAAAAAAAACATTATCACCGGTCCACTGAATGAATGATGTTAATGTCAAATACTAAATAAAAGCAGCAGAATTTCTTTGTGCTTTCTGTCTGACTTAATTTGGACATTAGGAAGATTTAGTATTAAAGTTAATAAACCTTAACCCATATCTTTTCACATAGATCAGTTAGTACTACTGTTAATGTTTTAGTTGCAAATCCTTTGCTGTCAATGAATGTTCTGAAATCCACGATCCACAGACATAAACAGATACTTGGCATATTCCCTGGAGATGCTCTGCCAGGTCTGTATTGCAGCCATACTCATTTCTTGCTTGTTTTGGGGACATTTTGCCTTCAGTCTGGTCTTCAGCAAGTGTAACACATGCTCACTTGGATTGAGGTCAGCTGACTGAATCGGCCAGTCAGAAACATTACGCTGACTAAAACATAGTGAAAGTCAGCAGTTTAAGCCCACAGAGTGTGCCTCATTCAAATGCATTGTCCCAGGGAAACTGTTCGAAATGCAGTGCATGTATGATATATTGATTTTAAATTAAATACAAAGGATTGAAATGATACTTTTTTCAGTATAAAATTAAAATCTGTTAACACCAAAATACAAATGCCAAAATGCTTTTAACATTCAGTATGTTTACATGTAGCACATTAGTAATCTAATCATTCTCCAGTTTGGTGGTAACCTGATTTCAGAGGCATCCTTGTAAGGTTAAGGGATTAGGAGAAATCCAGTTAACACCTTGTTAGTCCTGCAGGGTTTACATAGGTTGCTTTGAGGCTTGGGGGGTTGTTAGCTGACAAATACAAGACTGGCATTTTCAAAGTAAAAAGCAGTTATGTTGCAGTTGTGTCACCTTTTCATGTGCGCGGCATACTGAGCCGAGATGCTTTTTGCATAATTCAGGGATCTCTGGCAAAGTTGTAGAACCAAAGGTGCTTTGCTCAAAAACACGTTGTGCAATGACCGGTGTGATTTTAAGGTTATGAAATGATTAAAACCAAGTGGGAGATTTTATTACATCTGTCAAGGTCCTCTATGCTGTTCTCATCCCAAATATTTCAGCCTGCTGGCAGGTTGAGCAGACATATCCTCTTACAGTAGATTTCTATCACAACTCTCTCGGTGAGGAAATCCTCGACATACTTGAGCCTGGTGTTGATGGTGTCATACGAGGGTGTGCCAGAGGGGAGCATTAACTCCTGAATAATCTGAGGAGAGACAGACTCTTCATATGTGAGCTTTAAACAGCAAATCTTTTAGGAAGGGCGATGGCTAAGACTTTCTACTGACCTATGAGGTATCAGAGTGTGGATTTAATGTGGTTTTTTTTTTTTTATCTATTTCTTGCTCACATTTGAAGTTGTTGCTCTGAGAATGAGTATCCACATAAAACAGCTTCTTTTCATCTTTTGTCTCTGCCTCTGATCATTCACTTGCAGCATGTTATCTAGTTTTGACAGTGAAACTACTCTGGTGGTACCTAGGAGCAGATGCTGTGTGCGATTCTTAATTGGGTGAAAAAAATCATTACAGATACCTGTGAAGCTCACATAAAACAGGGTCTACATGAGTCTACATGTAAAATAATAGGTACAGACGGATATAGCGGATACCACAGATATGCTTGCATTCCTTTGGGAGCGATGACGTTCCACCTTATGGATTATGGTATTCTTGGGCTCCATCTCTATGGATCAGCTGAGTTGAATTTTCTATATGGATGTTTCTGGGCAGTTGCACTGTACTCTTTTAGAGATATACAGCAAGCAGGCTGCAGACACTTTTGGTATAGTCTCATAATGAAGTGCACTACTGGATTATTTGTATTGGCTTTATAGTGGTGTTTTGCTTTGGTTGAACTTTTTCTCTATTTGTCTGATATCAGCTACCCCAGGGATCCATAGTCAGCACTCATATTCAGGCTGTTTTTTTCAGTCTCCCCCTTTACTTGCCCATTACGCCTAACCTACAGTTATATAAATGTGAAAGAATGCAGCTCAGTCTGTGATGTTTGCTTTCTTGTTCTACTATATTTTCAGACTATATTGCATTACGGATAAATGCTGTATTTTGCATTACCTTTAGTGAATGTATTTACATTTAATCTGAACTCATAAGCAGTGAATAACAGATTTATTTTCACATGCTGGGACATTACCTGGATTAAACAGCTCAACATCCAAGATTTACAGTGTAACAGACTTTAAATCCATTAGAAAAAAAGAGAAGAAGCTTAAAGTCTACATGAATAGAGGACAGGAATAATACAAACTTTACTGGCAGCTACAGATACAAGACACTTCTTATTTTTGCCCTTTCTTGATTGTAAACTATTCTCTCAGTGTCAGCCTTATATAAGTCTCCATCCACACAAATGAACTGTTCCCTTTTTCCACATAGACTGTTCAGATTTTGTTCCATCTAATTGTATATTATTGTTACTGATACAAATGGATACACTGACAATTTCTCCTGTTTTTCTTTAAACTTATTATCACTTATAATATCCATGCTTAGGATATTCTTATTTTGTATGTAATTTACAACTTCTAACATATAGCTGTTTATATTAGATTTCTTTATGATATTGTTAATTTAATCAGTTTTTTCCCCTTTCCTAAGCAAATATAATTTGTCCACGCTTAAGTTATCTGCATATTTAAGCAAGAAAGCAGCGATGGAATGAAATGAACATTTGAATGCATCCATGCAAGAGGGTCTACTGTTTCCTAATTCTTGTGAACTGATTGTGAAAAGTAAATTGAACTACATACGTTATGATGTAAGCATTGGGCCTGGTAATTGTAATTATTTCCCTGAGTAATATACCACATTATTTGTGCAGCACACAGATTCCCAAATCCCCATACACTATGAAATCACTCAAGGGTGTTTATTGTGTCTAAATAATGAATAGATACAGCCTTTACAAGTTGACAGTGAAAAATTTCTGGTGAGCTCCCCTGATAGAATGCATTTCACAGTAAAATAATTTAGTCGACCGCAAAATAAAATGTATGCAATACTCAATCCTTAGATTAATTTCCTAATTCAGTTGGGGATAGTTGTTTTACTGTCAGCATTTTGCTGCAGAGAAACCTGCAGACTGATAAAGAGGGACATGAGCAAGTCAATAAGGTAGGTGAGCTTGTGCTAAATATTCTTTTTTGTCTTGCTCTTTTTGTAGATGAACATGGACATTTGAAAATATACCTGCCCAAGAAGCTGCTTGAATGTCTACCAAAATGCACGTCGCTGCCAAAGGAGAGACACCGGTGGAACACTAATGAGGTACGGACACCGCTGCTAATCATACCTCTTTCCACTAAATCCATCTCTCTTCCAAGATAGCCGTACATAAGACACTGTTCTCTCGGGCCATTTTAGACATATAAGTCATATGAAATCTCTCTGAAATAACAGCTGCTATCTGTGATGTTCACTGTTACACCAAAATACATTGAACAATGCTGGTATACGTTACATGCTTAAATATGACATGTGAAGACGGTGAAAGTGTGATTTTAAATGTACCTATTAGGGTTTATTTCTAGCTCTTGTGCTCCCACTTCACATTACACCTATTTCAGCATTTATCATAACTTTACAGGATGTAGCATTTGCTTTAATAACTATATTTTAAATTTAAAGTCCATCTTCATCTTATATTGACACACAGTTTCCTCTGATATTTTTTAGATGTAGTACAAAGTCTTTTGCCAACAAAGACAATTCACTGGTTTCAGTTGCAGTACGTTGTGTGGTGGATTTTTTTATTTAACCTCACGTTTAAACTGAAACATGTCTCCGAGCCTGTAATTTGTGTTTACTAGAGATTTGGCAGCGCTCGTCGTGCATGAAAACCCTGTTTGTTAATGTCACTTGTAAGTTTTATTCACAAAACTTCACCCAGCGAGTTCAGCAAGCACCGAACACGTAAATAGTGTTTTGCACTGGCAGAATGAAAGTGTTTCATGTTTGCATCACATTAGGTAAGGATGACATACCACATTGTACTTTTTTCCATTTAAATGTTTTGCTTTTTAAGATGTTAGAGATGGCCTTTGTTTTCCTTATCCTTTACCAAGACATCAGACAGTTTTTAGTCATCATTTCTTTATGGTGCTAGACATAAAAAAAATATCATTTATATAGGAATTTGAAGTCTCTCTGGAAAGTAATCTGTGTTTACCACAAGACTTTTTCCAGATCCAGACCCACATAGACACATCCCAAATGAAAAAAATAAAGCATGTTAAAATGTTGAAAACAATAATAAATGTAATTTTCAGCAATCTTTATGATCCATTATCCACAGCGTAATTGATTTGCTCTATGGCAGTATTTTAGAGCGCAGACCAGCGTCTACACAAGTCTTAAACACGAGTCCCTAACAGGGACTTGTGTTGCTTCATTTGCCTCAGAACTCATTTGTCAGCCTGCTCTCTTTCTCAGGGGATACGTTGATGAATTTATCGCTTTCATTTTCACTATTGATACATGAAAAACTTTCTTCTTTACAGAGAATAACTGGTAGCAATTAGATCTAAATACACTCCATGACAAATCTTAAAACCAATATGCAAAAATCAACCATCCATGCTCTTGATTAACAAATTGTGACCACATAAATACAGTCATCTGCAATGATGAAAGTTAATTGACTGAAAAACAACCAGATGATAAGGCACCAGACAGCCAGTTTCTTAGAAAAAGGATATTCAAAAAGACAATCTGTCAGTAACATACAGTTAAATATTATTTCACAGTGACTTTGTGTAGTCAGAGTCTTTTCAGAAAACAGTTATGGGGGTATTAAGATATCTTACAGTGCTGACTAATACAGTAAGATGAAAGGATCTTTCCTTGTACTCATCACTTCCATACTCATGACTTTTCTTATACCTCTTCCAGTCTTCATTAAATTCTCCATCATATCTTTCTCAATAGCCCAGCTGTAGTTATAAAAAAAATTACAACGTGTGTGTGTGTTTCTAATTGGCTGGTGTTGTAACTTGTTTGCCCTGTTTGACCTGCATTGTGCTGTAAGCAGTCTAAATTAATTAACATGGCTTTGAAATTGATCTCAAAATGTAAGTCTAAGCATTTGCTCATGAACGCTGTCGGCCACAGTTGTTAGCATGTCTTGTCATTTATTACCAAATTAAATCATAACAGACATATTTGAGAGAAAAAGGACCATGTTGTGTTACTGGCCTGCATATTCCTCCGTGGATTCTTGGCAGGATGATAGAAAATTGTGGGGAAAAAAAAAAAAAGAAATTAGCAAAAAAAGATGGTTCTCTTGGTGTTGTGGTATGCATGCCAATAGTGTTTTCCGGGGCTGAAAAGAGCAAGGCAACCTTTCCTTAAATCAAGGACATTTCTTTATTGTGCAGACCATGCAAATCAGAGTGTTTGGGCCTCATTGGTGGCAGACAGGCAGGAAGGGAGGGATCAGAGAGGCTCTTGTCGGTGCAATTGTGTGACTCTTAGTGAAAGTGACACCTCATCAATTCTGTGCATATTTTTGGCACCGGCTCAGCATGCTTAATGCACTAATTTCCCACATTTTATGTTTAAGGAATATGAGCAGTTTGGTAGCTTGGCTTCTAATGTTCATTTGAGCCATTATTGTGCAACGTACCCCACAGTTATTTCTCTTTCACAGCACTCTTTAGGCCGGAAAGTTTGGCCCCTTGTGGGAAAACTACAGCTATAGTGGGTTATAGCTATAGCCCACTATAGCTGTAGTTTGACATGCGGTCTTTAGAAAATGTACTCAAGATCCACAGATTAATTTTCCTCTGTGAAATATCTAGAGCTATGATGATATATTGATTAATCCATTGTCAGAAAGTAACCGAGAGCTATTTGCCTTATTGATTGGATGTGTATGTCATTTTTAAGCAAAAAATCTTCTTGTTTCTTGATTTTTAGGGTTCTTGTTTTATGCTTTAATTACATGGATAAGTTTGGACTGTTGAAAATGAAAAAAACAAGATATTTAAATTTATTTAAATGCACTAATACATAAACATGCTAGGTTTGGGATTTAAGTCTTTTGTTAGGTGTTTATGATTATATATTATATTTATAATATAAAATATATAATGCCTGAATAAAGTTTTGTGGCATAATTTAGATGTTATTATTGTGAAATTAAAATGATATGATGCTTTTATGAGGTGCTTTAGGTGTAAATGCTGTAAATTGGTCACTTTGACCCATTGATGTACATGGTGTAAGCTAATGAAATGTGTGCAAATATTCATCTGTTTCCAGATTTTTAGGGTTTTTCTTGTTTTATTATAGAATTACATGGACAACTTTGGATTGTTTTGGTCCACTGTCTAAATAATGAGATTAAAGAAATGTGGATTTTTGTTCTGCTTTTGTAACAACACAGAACATTAATTTGATATAAATCATGTAATTTGCTATTAAATCATATCAGCTGTAATTTGCATAATAGAATTTATTTAGCATTTTGTAGTACATTAATCGTGTCTCTTATTTATGCACATCCAAACATCTGGTGAACCTCTAATTTTGATTTATTTCCATTCCTAACATGTCTAACGACTTATAAGTTGCACATAACATAAAAAGGAATTTTTATAAAGAAATTGGTTGTTTACCCTTCTTGCCGCCCAATCTCATTAGAGTTGTATGTTTCGCTGTTGTTTAAGTCTAGGATTGTTCTGTTTCAGTTTTTTTCAGAAGTACACTTTACACATCTTTTTTTGTGAGAGTGAATGAGGATACAACTTGCTGCTTGGAAACTTTAATCTGAAAAGAGAGTGAGTGGGGCCTCTGGTGTTGCCAGTGAGGTGAAGTGAAGCTAATGTAGAACTATTCATTTCTATCATTCTCATGATTCCCTTGTGTATTTTCATGAGAAGAAGGTGTGCAGGAATACATTTCAAGCATTTACTGGAAAATTAGATAAACCAATCGAATCAAAATTCAAGGCAGAGGATGGAAGTTTAGAAGGTTGAATGGTACCCTTGTCAGTAAATCATGAGTAGCGTGCAAGGTACGGATATGCTATCAGCCTTTAAATTATCAATGGGAAAGAAGTACCTGGCTGCTCAAGAGAAAAACATGTTTTTACTGAAAGAAATGGAAAAGAAGGTTGTGATTGCAGTAACACTTTTTTGTGTTGCAATAATCAGTGACATTTCTGTGATTTCTCATCTGTCAAAAATGATTCAAGATCTTAGCACACTTTATAGTGAGGAAGTTGCAAAAGAAAACAGAAAGACTTCCAATGAATCTATACTTACTTTGTTTGAGTAACTGCTTTTTGAGGCTCTCAAGACAGATAGGAGCGAATCTTCACAGAATTCCTCTCAGGTCTAAAGCCAGCTGCTATTGTCTGTTTGCTGCTCTGGCACGATGACCCCTATTTTGCTAGACATTTCTGTTGAGATTAGAATCTTTTTAAAGAAGGACATCTTGCACAGGAAGGGCTTTAGGCTTATATCCTTTTCAAGATCAAACAGAGTCAGCCTGATGTTTGGTTATGCCGGCATGGAGGTTTCACTACTTGAGTTGTGTTGGAGAATTGCTATTTTACCAGGGCTATTTCCCAGATGGACTTTTTGGGTTTGGTTTTTTTTAGGTTCACTTTAGACTTCTGAATCAGGCTGTATATCATTATAGGATTCAAAGCAAGTGTCCATTGGGGAGCTACCAGTAAAAGAAAGGAGCTGATTTTATTTAGGATTGACTTTTCTGCTATACTGCTGGACTTTTTGGTCTAAATGGCAACATTTATGGTGTGCTATTGGAGTCTTAAAGACAAGAGTGAGTAATATTTTCTACACCACAACATGCTGGATTAGATCTCTCAGTGTTAGCCTCCTTGGAGACATTCTGACTTTTAATAAGTAGTTCAAGTGTGACATTATAAAGCATTGACAAACAGAATGAATTTGCCAATTGTAGAGAGAGTGACTATATTCCTTGTCACTCCACGTTGAAAAGCCGAGGCAGAGGAGTACAGCATGAAGCCTTGGTTGAGGGAGGACACTGGGCCTAAGCTGGTGTGACACCCTTAGCCTTTAATGAACGGCACAATGCTCTGAGTACTGTGAGCTTCCTCTCAGCTTAGAGGGGACTGCTTCTGAACTGGTGCTGAACCAAAACAGACAAGAGAGCATCAGCTCAGGCCTACACCGGCCTGCTACACATTTAATGCCCCTGTCGTCAGGAATAATCCTCTCTGCCTCACGCCGCTGCCAGCAGCAGCGCAGCGTGGTGCCTACATGCAATATGCCACCGCTCAGGACAGAGCAGGAGAACCAGTAGAAACACTTAGTGGACTCACCGGGCAGCGGGCGTAGCAAGCAGGGAAACAGTGATCACAAACCACAATAAATGAAATTAACTGCGATATCAGATACACTGTCAGTAACACTATAAGATAGGTACAATAATGACAAGCACAATTGGATGCAGTGTGGTGTAATCATTCACTCCTTATCTCCGACTAAAACATAATTTGTGTTAACCCACTCCATGCCACTGTGGTATCTTGGTACCTGCTGTTATGATTTTACACAACAATGCCCTTGCTTGAATACAATTACAGAGGGGAAATGAATCATTTTTTATGAATTCATTTGTTCTTTGAGAACTGTAATGATTCTTTTTCAGTGGTTTTTTACAAATATTTTAATTTAAAATATGAAAGGATAGCACAGCAATAGCTCTAAATCTCACAGACGTATTATTGTGATCTTTTCCAGGGAAAGGGGCATTTTTAGCTTTTAAAACCCTCCATAATTTCATGCTGGTATCCCTAGTCTGTTGGAAATAAATCCCACAACCACCCAGCTTTGTGGTTTTCTCACTCCAACGTTATGCCCTAAAACGAAATTAATTTCGGAGAGTTTAGTTTGTGTGGGCTGGTGTCAGGTTCATGACCAAAACAAAAGTTTTGGCTTCACTTGCTGTGCTATGTGCAGGCGTGTCAACTTTTTGCGGTTTTTGCATGCATTTATTGTTCAGTCTTACTACACTGACATCAACAAATGGTCAAAACAAAAAACAACTAATGTTGCTCATGCATTTTTATTCATGTAAGTCCTTTGGGCCACCTTTTTCTCTGACTGTGCCGTGTTCCAGCATGCAGCAGGGTTTCCTCCAGGAAATTGGTTAGCGCAGGTGGTAAGTGCTGTCCCCATCTAATCACACCCGTAGGTGAAACAAGTCCAGCTGGTCAATAAAAACTTTAAACTAAGCAGCAAAGTACTGTGCAGATTATTTATTGCAAAGGAAATGTATGGTACTGAGCTGAAGCAAACAGCTCTTGAAGCAGCTCATTCTGTTATTAGTGTAGTTACTAGATGACAGCTGAAAACATTGTTTGCTTGATTTCCCTGAATTTTTAATAAGAATGATTTAACATTTTGTAAGAATAGATTAGTTTCTCCTGGCATTGGTGAAGGCACTCTTCATTTTAGATGAAATGAGATGCTCGCATTAAAAAAAACACTACAGGGAAAAACACCGTGTTTCTACCATTATTTTGTAGACCTATTAAACAGACAGACCTCAAGTTGTAACTACTGTTTTCAATACAAGCCCAGCCAAACATAAGAAAATAAATTGAGATTTTGTGTGCAGTGTACTACAAGCCTCAGATTTTAACTTAAAACTCATGTTAAAAGGCTTGAGCATCCCTTTCAGAATATCCCAACGTCTTTGAACACTGTGTGAATGAAAGCTTTCTGTTATGAAATAGACTTACTTGTATTAGAGTGATGTGGTTACCAGTTATTTCATTTTTCATTCCTGGTTCTGATACATTTCAACCATTACACAGACCTGACCTCAACTGTCAGTGTTTTCTATGGCCACTCACCTAATGGAACGCAAGGTTACGCTTGATTAAATGTTTATTTTTATTTGAGCTCCTTGCCATGCAAGGCTTTCTCTGTGGAGAGTAATTAAAATGACTCCCACCAATTGCAAATGTTTACAGAAATGTTCATTAGCTTCTCTGGGGCAATCAGTGAAAATTAAAGGTCATGCTTTTCCATCTATCTGTTTGTTTGTTGTTGCCTTTCTTTTCTTTGATTCTATTCTCTGGGTTAGATCCAATGTTTTTTTTGTTTTTTTTTTCAGGGAGAGCTACCGATAACATGTCAGCGTGTCTAGGTGAGAATCTTTTTAAAGTAAGGTTCAGGTTTTATTTATACCAGCTCGTCATTGAACTACTCAGTTGAGGTTTAGATGGCAAAATGCCTCCGCAGTTTATTCCGGCTGCTCGGGGAGCACATTTATTTAGCCACTGTGCTGCAGTGTGTCAACTTTTCACTTTTCTTTTCAAAGGGTTTTTAATGGGAACACCCAGGATAATATATGTCTGTGTGTGGCGTGGAATGATCCTATACTTTCATCTGCTGTAGTTTCCACTCAATTACAGTTTACTAAATAATATATTTTGCTGTGCTTTTTTCATCACATTTGGCTTGCGAAAGTAGAAGACAGGAAGATAAGGAACTGGTGGAGTTTCTTTGGATGGCTGACTTCATAGTAACTTCCTGTGAGCTTGATAGCTTTACTGATTGCTAGTGTTGTAGCGTACTGTGAAGTGTCAATTGCGAGGCCACGATGTAGTGAGGCTGTTGTAATAGGAACCCACCAGTCAGGTCATCCAGGGGGTCCTGTATGCTACAGGAACCCTTTGCTTTTTCCTCTGGATGTGCACATCAAGGCAGGGGTCCTCAGTATCCTCTGAAGACAGGGGTATCCACTCAAAATTGCATGACCTCTATTGTAGCAGATACAGGTCACTCCACCTCCTGTGGGAAGCCTCTAAATTGAACCCAGCTTGTGTCTTCGATTTCTTTCTATTTCTCTCTTCCTCTGGTTTCCCTCCTTTACTCTTATCTTCTGTCTCTTTCCCTTTTCCCTCATGTGTTCACTGAGCTGCAAAGCTATTCAGGTATAGACAGAAAGATTTCTACCTTTCTCTCTGAATTGCTTGGTCAGGATTTTTCTGTGCAGAACCGTTTTGTAATGGAGTTTAACTTTATTTACTAGATAAAGGAAAATGAGTTCTGCATTTGATGTGCACATCTATGCTTCAATAAACTGTTATATTGTTCTATATACAGTAGATGTTCACCTACCTACCTGGCAGCCATGACTGGAATTGCATTGTATTATTATATTCAATACTGTGATATTTTCTGTAATCTAAACATTTATTCTTGGAACTTTTTGAGTGTATGTTTTTGTTACTGAATCTGAATAATAAGCATAACTGAATAATACATTTTTCCACCGTGGCCGCAGGGTTATTGAACATGTCTATGCTCATCAACAGATAAGGAGGTTGCCCATACTGTGAATGATTGGGAAGGTGATTCGGTGGAGTCTAAAAAGTTTTATTTACATAGACTGTAGGAAAGTATCTTGTCTTTTCTTTGGAATTTAGAAGCTGTAACCAATTAAAGGAACAATGTTTCGTTACATTTCTCAGATAATATATTCAGAAAAAAAGATATTCTATGAAAACAACATAATTTCCCTGATTTCAAATATCTCCAGCACCAATTAACTGATATGAAATTAACAACAAGCAGCTGCTTGCTATTTAAATTGGGGAGAAATTACAGGGATTTGGCCAAAATGGAAACAAAAGAAAACCTAGACTCAAGTGGAGCTTGAAGAAAATGCTGCTGCTCTCAAAGCGGGTACATCAGAGAAAACAAGTAATGAAAGGGACATTTGGTAACACATTGACAAGAGTAGATAAATAAGATGTATGGAAAGAGACGGCAAACAAAATTAATGCCAGCTTTACTCTTACCATTGGTACTCTGTGGAATACAAAAAATGTGGTTTAACATCCTTTGAGAAGTGTGTCAGAAGATTGCTGCATACAAGAAGGCCGCTGCTGCTAGTGTACGCTATAAAATTACTGTGTTTTGAATAATGCATAGTGCTTCAGATAAAGTATTGTTCATGACCAGTGCAATATTGTTCAGTGTGTGTACTTGATGCTTTGGGACCACCGCCTGAACAATTAAGTACAATACATGCTGACATTATAGTCTAAGAAAATAAGAGCAAGACACGGTTTGATTTTTTTGTATCGCAGGTTATAGAGAATAAAGTTTTCTACTTCAGCCTCAGACTATAAGACAACAACAATACAAACAACTGAACAATAAACCAAATAACTGTTTTCTCTGGACTTTAGCCGCTTTTTCATTCATTCATTTGTTTCATTTTCAGTCCAGTCCTCGTACCTAACCATGACAATAAGGTGGCAGTGGTTTGCATTTGATAGTAATATACAGTTGAAAACTGTACTTACCCTGACTGGCTGACTGGTTATTCGAGTAAACGCTTCTCCACGAATTAATGCTCTCATAAAAACTAATGAGAGACATGCATATGTTTTCACGTTCATTTCAGAGTAATAGATTACTTTCACTCCCCTACTGTCTCTTTTCAAGTCGTATTTTTTTCTGTACTTACGAGCAACCTGATTAGTCAAACATCTCTTTACACATAGTGCTGCCAGAGCAGAAAGATGCAGCTTTGCTCCAAAAGAGGCTCTTACTGTGATTAAAGTGGCACCTATAATTCTAGCATGTGTATGTAAACACTGACATCACACATTTAAGTTTGCTGAGATGTGTAAATCTGCTCTATATCACACACACATTGTGCTCCCCGTGTGGATTGCTTGATCTACAATAAGTTGTAACTGTGCTGTACTGTAAGTACAAGTGCGGATGATCATTCAAGTAAAGTTTGCTTTATTTAAACTAGGCCACACTTAGGATACTTTCTGTTTTGACACTACACAACCTAGTTTTTCTAGAGCTGACACTGGCTTTTTGATATAAAACTATTTGTGATGTATAACATCCTGTCCAATATGTGGACAGATAGTAAAGTAGTAGTTATTCCATTTCCCACAAACAGGCTTTGAACATTTGATGTATAGTTCTGTGCAAAAGTCTGAAATCATCAGTCATTTCTTTGTATTTCTTCCAAGAAGCAGGACTTTGTTGTAATTATTTTAAGTGGTCTTGAGCAATCTTTTGAAGTTGTTTTCTTTGGACATTGGCTGCATTTTCATTCATTCATTTTTTTCATTTTCAGTCCAGTCCTCGTACCTAACCGTTTTCAGAAGAATCTTTTTTTAAATTTGTTTGTTAAGTCACTTAACACTGACGTATTAATTATTCAAACATAAAAATGGCACCATACTAAAGGGATGAGCCAGTGTTGTGTCTACACAGGCAAACTAAATTTGTTGAATAAAAAAAGCCAACGCTAGCACAGTTTGGCAGGCATTAAATAGTATTTTTGCCCCAATAAGGTGATTCCCAAAGAGCTATTAGCTGAAGACTTGACATGTCTTGGCATAGTGTATACTGTATTCTTAAAAAAAAAAACTGAGAAAGCTTACCCTTCAGTTGATATATATCATATATTGTTCGCTCATCAGAAATCGTCTCAGTGGAAGGGTTTCTGTTAAGTAGCCTTTCTTAAGGAAGGGAAACGGGGAGAAAAGGCTGAGGTGTCAAATTACACAAGAACTGGCCTTAAAATCAGTGGTAGAAGGTCATTTCATATTGTTGTCAGGGTGTACTGAAGAGGCCAGTAGAGAGGTCCAACAGTGAGTGTCTATAGCCATCTGTAAAACATAGTGGAGGCTCTGTCATGGTTTGGGTCTGTATTTCCAACAGCAGACCTTGTGAGAATTGATGGAATTGGGAGTGCAAGAAAGTCAGATTTTGAACCACAATACAATACCATCTGATTGGCAACAGCTTAATTTTTCAGGATGACAGTGATTCCAAACATACTTGTAAAACCGTACCTGGGTAGAAAAGCACACAGAGGAATACATCAGTCATGGATTTGCCTCCCCTCAACACTAATACAGCAGTGTGAGATCATCTTGACAGAGAATGGAACAAAAGGCAGTCAACATCCAAAGAAGAGCTTTCAATATTCTTCAAGAAGCCTGGAGAACTATTCCTTAAGACTACTTGAAGAGAATAAAACTTGCCTCACAGAGTTCAGGCTGTGTTAAAGAATAAAGGTGGTCCTACCAAGTACTGATTTTCAAGTTAGTGAGAAATGCACAACCACTATTTTTGCCTCACGTACTTCCTTGTATCTTTGAGTGTTTCATAAAATTTTCGCACCTGTTTTCCTAGTTCAGACACCTCATTTTGTCACACACTATAGGAGCCAATTGTTAAAATGCAGACTTAACAAGACACTTTTTATAACTCAGTCATGTCTGTGATAAAGCTTCGATCTACTGAAACATGCCTTCAAATTAAAGGTAGTTATGCATAATATTATTATTGAACTGAACCCGACTTTCTTGAGTGTGTTTGCTATCCAACTCCATAAATTCATGAGCAAGTTCTGTACATGACCTCTTACCAGCTATGCAAGTTTTTCAAGGCTTAATTATATGATTAATATAGCTAATTACTAAACTTATCTAGGCACTATATTTATTTCAGGATAGAATTTTCAATTTTATAATATCCTTGGTATTTTATACATCTTTTATTGTGACAACACTGTTTATACATTTTAAGCTCACCAGAATCTCTCTGATGGAGCACATTCATCCGAACAAACACTAACTCCTTGTGGAAATCTCCAGTAAAATTGTGCCTTTGCTGGGCTGAGGTTTGGTTGAGCTCATATTTGGAAGGCTTGCCCTTTCAGTTATATTTTTGTTGTCCATTTTTAGATGTTCTAAGTTGTTTCGTAACGCTTCATGTAGCGCAGTATATGTTCGGCTCTATTGCTTGTCCCATTTTGTATTTCACCAAGGTTAAACAACAGTGCTGGACGGCAGAAGCACACCATGTATCTTTTTATTTTTGTTGAGAGAGTGAACGCGGAGAGAGAGGCTACTTCAGCTATTCCTCAGAGGAAAGAGGATCTTTTTTTAGAGTATCAAAGGAGCACATCATTTCCACACAACAAAATGTAACATGTTCAGATGGAACTGAGGTCGGAAGATACTTCATCTGGCACCGGAACGAAGAGGCTGCCCTGACTCAGAGTGTATGTTTCACAGACGTTCTCCAGGAAATCCCTTTGATTGTTCTTTGGACTCAGTAGGAGGCCGGGCGTTTGGGTAATCAGTAGAAGGCCACATGGGTTCTTCCGATTCATGGCATCCTTCCTGCTTACCCTGCTCACTTTTTGGTCCATCTCTTTCTATCTCCGTCTCTCTCTTGCTGTCTCTCTTGTTGTGTGTTGGTCTTTGATCTCTAAAGGTCCTTGAGAATAAGGAGCCAGCAACAACAGCAGGATGGGATTCTCTGTGGGCCGGTTTGGATCCAAGCCCATCATGCCCTTTTCTATCTGATGGACAGCTCCAGGCATGACTATGCCTCTATACCCTGCTACAATAGTGCTTCATCTGATTAAACCCTTGCTCATTGTCAAAGGAGAACTAGAACTAGGGCTATCATTAACTTTGTTTGTAAGCAGCAGGGACGACTTTAAAATGTAAGCATTTATCCATCATTTCATGTCTTAATAATTATTTTTTTTGCTTAAACAGAAAGGGTGTTACGCTGATGCTTGCAGTTCTGAAGAAACCTGTGTTTAATGGTGCTAGACATTGTCTATGTAAATTTTTATTTTTAGATCTCCTATTGCATGTGAGGCATTTATAGAATTAACAGACAAGGAATCTGAGCATTTGGCAGGCTGACATGACTGTGAATAGACAGCTGCTATTTGCTCTTGTCTAAAATCTGGCTATTTCATCCGAAGGCCATGTTGACTAACTTTGAAAATGTTTATGAGTCCAGTCTCAGATCTTGAAATGAGAGTGCTGTCAAATCATATCTATCCTATTTTAAATGAATATACTGGACTGAACAACATATTGATATTTTATGGCACAATTCTCTTATAGTAAAGTGAAATACCAAATAAACAAACTTAATACAAATAGTTGTCAAGCATGTCTGCAGTCCTAAAAATACAATAAATAAATATTTTCTGAGTCTTGGGAGTATACGGTTCTACTTTATTTTCAGTGCTACTGTTGAAATATATCTTACTTTGTATTATTATTCCTACACAGGTCACCCTGACCTTTTGGATTATATATTTGTGTTTCAGTGACTCACAATACTAAAGGTTATTCCCTATAAGTTCATTGTTTTTTCTTATCAAAGCTGCCCATTCAGGCACCTTGTAGAATCCTGGTCCAGTAGGATTCAGACGTTTTTCGTTGGAAGTCCTTGAGCCCTTTTGTTCATCTGGGCAGTATGTGAAGTCCCTTTTCTCTTTGAGATGTTTACACATCAATAAAACTGTCTGAATTTGAAAAATAAAGCTGACAAGGACATAATGATCTGTCCCACAGGTCCCAGATCCAGGACTGAGCAAGTTCTCAAAAACCTTTTTAGCACAAATAAAGTTGCAGAATAAGGAAACTCTCAGTGGGTTTTTGTGATAGATCATTTATTCTGTTTTTTTCCAATGGTCCATTTTGTAAAGTCATACGTAGGACACAAGTGAAAGAATCAACTTTGTGCGCTTGCTCTGTATTGTTCTAGTTAGTCACCTGAATGTCAGTTAGCTCCTCTCTCTGTGTGTGTGTGTGTGTGTGTGTGTGTGTGTATATCTATATCTATATCTATATATCTATCTATATATATATATATATATATATATATATATCACACCTGAGGACAAAGCAGTTTTCCAGTGAAGAATGAATTATATTAAACTTTGAGGAAAGTGGACACTGAAGTGATGAGTGACAGCAAAGTGAGGTGTTTATTTTATTATTCAGTGCTTTCTTTTGATTGAATTCAATACTCCTGCATTTTTCTATATTCTGTGAATGATCTTTATTTGAAAAATATCTCGCTCAGAGAAAGCTTATGGAGTTGGAGCAGAGTAGTTGATTGTGAGCTTCTCTGTCGCAGGCTCTGTGGTAAAACTTTGCAGTATATGGTTTCTGCTGCTACTGGTGCTACAAAGAGCGGAAGGGGAACAACTTTAAACTGATCAGATACACCTTCCAATTAATGTAAAGGTCTTAATTAAAAAACTGTATAAATAATGATTTTTACATAAAATATTTCTAGTGCTGTACTTGAAGCTACGCAGCATATTTAATCCCTCACATGTCAGAACTTGTAAAGCACTGAACCTGAAACTTACGTGAATGAATGTACCTTACAGATAGCCAATGTGGCTAACACAGCACTCTGATTCTTGCTTAGCTGTGGCTTTTACGTACTTTGACCAGTGACAGAAGTGGGAGCTGTCTTTTTCATCTTTTCATTTTAGACTACCTGAATGTCTTGGCTTAATATTTGGATATCGAGGTCAGAATAGTTGTAGCTTTTTATGATGATGTATACAGGGTCGTTGTTTGACTCTACCATGCTGGTTGGTGTTGATTTTTTGGGTGAAAGACAGCAGCGTTTGCTTTCCAGCTTGAGCCTAAAAGGTTGAGGTGTCAACACAGTGTATAGCTAGAGTCCATAATAACCTGTCCCCCTCCCCTACCCTTTCTTCCACTCCCCTAGCCTGTCCTTTAGCAGAACCTTGAAGCACCATTGAAATTCTGCACTGCCTTTTGAAATCTCTGTTGATGAGGCAACATAGACCCACAGTGGCTCCGCTGTTCTCCCACTGCAGGGTATTTTTCAAAGTCATGTTTATATACTATAAGTAGAAAGGAGAGAAAGTGCTTTGATGGTATGTAACAATGAAAATGCTTAGAAATCTCCCCTGGACTGGAGGCATGGACGCTTCCGTTGGGCTGTGCTTCCCGTATGACATGTGCACTTTCTCTATAGGGCATGCTGGCAACTGTTATGTCTGCATTTCATGCAGTGACTCTTGGGTCATATTATGTGTATCCAATGATGCGTGGCACACTGAAAAAAATGTTAATTGCAAATTCAGAATGGTACAGTGAGCTAATATATGTCTGAGCAGTCCTGTCTTGTACGTAGTATATAATTATATGTAATGGCAGAATGATGTAGCTTCTCAGTCTTGGAGGAATTCCATTGTCTGATTTTTGAAAAACATATATTTTACTTTATTTTATTCACTAGCAGTATTTTTTTGTGAGATGTATTTTTCCCACAAAGTGATTTTCTTGAATCTGGGAGAGAATTTTTTTCTCTTCTGGTTGACTGAGGAGAGATTTATGTTTATATTTGTTTTCTTGTGAAATTTCAAGTGCTTTATACATATCTCAGATTCTGTCAGATGAAAAAGGAATCTTCAAATGCAAATCTGATTGTGTTTTAAGTCTGCACTTTGCTGCTTTGCAGCTTATCTTTGAGAGATGGTTGTACTTTACTATAAAGTCAGCTGCATACACATCTTCATTAAATGCGGGTTGATAAACCATGAATTCCTTCAACCACTGTTTTATTTCCATTTATTCTTGTTTGCCCGCAAAGTACAGCAAATACACCCAAAACTAATCCTGAGTATTTATCAACCAAAAACAGTGTTACTCACGTGACTCTGATGTCTGATGGTGTCTCTGTGTCTTGTCACTCCAGCGACCTTTAAAAAGACAATCTACTGTATTGAGTTTCCAAGTATCGTGTATAGTATGTGTAATTGATCATTAGAGGATGAGATATGTTCCAGTAAGACATTCCACAATGTGTTTGTGTGTGGGTTTGTGCGCATCTGTCTGTGTGTGTTAAGCTGTGCCTCTATTGCCATTCATGTAGTGTTGGGGTTAGGTCAATATTATATTAGCACTGCCATTGCATTTTCCACAGCCCCATGAATAATGTAAAAGTTAGATATCCCTTCATACAAATACAGCCCATTATCGCTCTGTATCCTTGGTAGACGTAAGACGTTTCATAGTTTCTTCCTACAGATTTGATTAACCTTATTGCGTGGCATCAGCATATGGTGGCCTAAAGTTGAGATAGACCCCTTTGAGTGGAGAAAGAGACCTTACTGTGACCTTGTTGGAAACAATCAATGGCCTTTATCTCCCCCAATGCATAATAAATCCTACCAAAGGGATGGTCCACACATCCCTGTAATGTATTGACCTACACCACCAACATTTATCAACCGGACTTGCTGGCTAAATAATTTAGCTTTTGAGCTTAGACTGTACTTAGTGGCGCCTAGAACAAGTTTGGCCTGCCAAGTTAGATTGATGTTTTCCACATAAAGTAAATAAATGGAGGAATGGAACTTTATTAAGCCTATCAAGCAGAGAAACTGCAGTCCAACTTTTCATATCTCCTTGCTACACTGAAAATACAAAAACAGCATTCACAGGCAGGACCTGTTTTATTGAAAAGTTCAAACTGCAAGGTCAGCACCTGGGCATGTTTGTGATTCCACTACCTCACCTCACGGACACTACCGCTAATAAAACACCTACGCAGTTAGTGTTTGGAAAAGTCAAACTACTTTATGCCCAGAATATAACCTTTCATCTTTTTCTGATTAGCCATTTTATCTCAAACTTCCTTCCTTTGAAAAACACGATATATTCCAGTTTACTTGAAGACAAAGGAATCCTGATCCATGGCAGTATGTCTTTTATTAATTTTCTACACTGTACAGTAATGTCGTGCTTACACAGTTTTTAACTGTCACATCAGGCCCTCAGGTCATACATCCTTGAATCAACATAACATCTTAGCAGAGGAAACCTGCTTTCTTTTAGAGCATAAACTACAGATCAAGGCAGGAAAACACCCCAAATTGTGCTTTTTTTCTTGAATGCAGCCTCATTTTCTCTTTTAATGCTTGGCAATTTTTAGAAATATTGAATATTTTTTGTTAAAATTAGTAAAGCTGGTGATGCAGGCATTTATTTGTCAAATCTTTTTGAAATATCATCAGACGTACAAGGGCATCGCATTCTTAAAAAAAACAATAAAGCAAAGCTTTGAATTCTGAGTCGTTAGAGGAGAACAGAAAATTCATATTCATATTTTTCAGTGTTTTTTCTTTGCTTCTTTTTCCCCAAATCCCCATTTTTCTGCTTTGCTCATGCTCTACTCCCTCCCCTTGAATATTTGCACTCTGTATTAATAAGAAATTGATGTTGCCGATGACTTTTAGTAAAGCAACCCCAGATTACCATACTCAGCATGAATACTAAACAAGGGAAAGGGGCATGCTGAACCTTGATCCAAAATCTGCCTTTAACCAAATCATATTTCCCAAGATGAAAGAGGGAATTGTTCTGATAGGCTGATCAAAGCAGTGAATTTCAGTGTACTATAAAGGAACACCTGGAAACCTAATGAAGAATTCTGTTGGAGCAGTGAGGGCACTAGGCAATACATAATGCATTTGTACATAATGTTTATGTAAACATCTGCTTGGGGGTGTTCTTAACTTATTTATTTGATTTATTTCATTCACCCTGCTGAAGATGTACCGATTATAATGGCCAAGTCCAGAGACATGGAGACTTTTTTGAACCAGTGCTTGGTAGAGTAAACGTACCGCACGGATTTGAATGTGGCTGTGTTAGTGATGGTTGAGGGTGCTCAGGTGGACACAGATTTCTCTCCCTCCTCCTCTTTTTGAGATTGTTGGATTATTAAATACAGAATTACAAAAAAAATGATCTGCTTAAATGTTGCTGCAAACACGTTTTTCTTAAGAAGAGGAGAAACAGTCAAACGGTCAATGGTCACACTGTGAGATAGAGTAATTAGATACTGGGGCTTTGTGGGGAAGGTTTTGCTGTCATTGTTTGTGTATCCATGTTCCCTTAGAGGGAAGGGTCTCCGCAAATCAATACAAAGTAGTTCCAGCATGTTTATCCTATAAAAAAGAATATTTTCTATTCTGATGGGAGAGGTCTCTTCCAGGATAACAGTGATCATCCACAGTGTGTGTTGTGCCTTTGGACATTTTTCAATCAATTTCAGCATCTATGGGAGATTTCTGATCAACAAAATTTTCAAGAAGTTCATCAAATATCAATCAAATTAAATATTAGAATCATAGACAAAAGAGAAGATCTAATGACACATGGTGCTCACTTTATGTTGGTTTTATCAAGGCTCTAAAGAATAAAATATTTGAATTTGAGTATTTGATTTTTGTCATACAGTCATGTGAAGAATACTGTTAGGAAAACACAATTTTCACAGGACTCTTTTCTGGAAATTCAAACCAAAGTCAGACAATGCAACGTTCAGAGACGCAGTGAACTGCATCTCAGACTCTACAGCCCTCAGTGGGCATGTTAAATGTTAAAGTTCATGACAGTACAATTAGAAAAGGACTGAAAAAAGTATCTCTTGTTTGAAAGGATTGCAAGAAGAAAAAAGAACTGGGCAGCGTGGCTTAGCTTGCAAAGTTGCATCTAAAAAACATAAGATTTCTAGAACAATGTCCTTAAGACAGACAGGACCAAAATAGAGATGTTTGGTCAGCACTACATTTGGTGAAAATGCAAAAACACCTCATAGCAACTGTCACGGTGGTGGAGAGGTGATGATTTGAGTTTGCTTTGCAACCAGTGGACCAGGGCACAAGAAAATTATCCCAAGCACCGCAGCAAATGTGCAGCATAATGACTGAAAAAGAAAAGAATCAAGGGGTTTCAATGGCCCTGTCAAAGCCCAGACCTCATGCTGTGATTGGCATGCTGCGTGGGACCTTACGAGAGCTGTGCATAAACAAATACCAACAAACCTCAATGAACTGAAACGGCATTGTAAAGAATAGATGGCCAAAATTCTATGGCAATGATGTGAGAGACTGATAAAGTCAAACAGAAAACAGTTACTTCAAGTTATTGCTGCTAAAAGTAATTCTACAATCTATTGAATCATGGGGTGTAGTTACTGTTTCACAGCATTGCACGGAGTCCTGTGAAAACTTTCCTTTTCACATGACTGTACATTTGATCTGTATGCTAGTTTAAAGACACACACAACCACTTAGAAAAGTCCAACTCCATTGTAATGTTTGGGCAATTCATACAGTTGTACATTCATTTATGAAATATGTTTATTTAAAATGAAGGGAGGCCCAATCAAAATATATGCATATACATGGTACTTTACGCACTACTTCTTTCAGTGTTTCTCAAGATTGCATCACTACGTATAAGCCAATAATTCCAACTATGCTGATGTAAGCTTAAGATATGACACTGTGGCGAAAGCTAATGTCTGTATTAGATTGAGAAGAAAACAAAACAAAACAAAAAACAGTGACATTTTCAGACAGATTGTCTTGGTGGTGTGCAATAAGGCATCAAAGAAGGAATGTACATTGTCACTGCATAATGAACTGCATTGGGCTTCTTCTTGCGACCCCCAAACCTGTTAGCTCGACATGCTATCTTCTGCCAGTATGCTGACATGATGGCTTTTCCAGTGAGTGAGCAGGACTGCCAATAGTGTCTGGGCTGGAATGGGCTCATGGTGTAGAAACGAGAGTGAGGCTCTGTGCTGCTCTATAAATACCCCTGTCAGGCTAATATCAAATCAGCCCCGCTCACGAAAGGGCTGGCGTGAATGTTCAGGGTGTTTTTCAAACACGTCTTCAGAGGTCCGGAGGGTCTTGAAAGGTCAGTGTCACGCTCAATAGCACATTCGTATGAGTAGGTTTGTGCAATGATGTTCATTGTGATGGGTGTCGGAGATAAAAAAAAAATTGTCATTAGAATTAATTATCCATTGGGTTATGGGACAAGGCTGTGAAACTGCGGCTCCCAACCGCCTGTGTCGATGCCAGATGAATGACTGATTTAGACATTAACCGTACATGTACTCTTAACATACACTGCTTTCCAAACACTGCCAAAAATGTCCTATTTGATGCCCAACACGTCCACAAATTCTAATTCGATTTAGAGCACACACAGCCTGCTTTTTTTGTTGTTGTTGTTATTTTACTTGAATTATAGCTTTAAGCCAAGCTGCTCATTTTTCAGTCTTGCAAATTAAATGACAAAATGTCTTCTTTGTCTGTTCCCTCCAGAATGCCACTTTTCTCTACTGATGCCACTATTGACAGGGCATTGCATGTGTGTCTTACACAACTGTTACAAAGCACAAATCAGAATTGATCTTTTTTTAAAAATTGTGGTTAAGGTTTGGTTAGATTTCAGCACTAAAGTGACTTCGCTAGTTTTAGGAAAAGATTATGGCTTGTTTTAATATAAATAATGTATAAAGAAACCACCACTACTGACATTTTGTTGTCCAACACACACTCACTCAGCCTTCTCTCTCTTTGGGCTTTGTGGTATTTTAACACACCACATTTCTTTCTTCTTTGCTCCTAATGCACCAGAATCCTAATTCCACTTGTTGCCAGATTTTAATCATGTGTCATTTGTGGTGTACAGTGGCTCCACAGTGTTGGTGTTTACACATTCACTTAACAAGCAGAAATTCCCTGGTTTGATTCCAGAAGGAGACACTGCTTTAGTGACCCCTTGTGAATAAGGGAGCAGCTGAAAGTAGCTGTTTCTTCTCCTTTTCATTTTCATGGTACATATGGGGAACTATCCTCAGCACTGCTCTTAATCAGTCCTGTTTGTTACCCTCATTACGTTCTGATTTGTTTCTAAGTTGTTTTCCAAAAAATGGGTCTCTTGTGGCTCTAGTGTTGGGGAACCCCTGATTTAAAAGGCAAACACACCTGCCTGACGCCACTGCCACAGCTGCCGGTGCCAGTGATGAAGAAGTTTCCAGGGAACGGATGATAATCCTGACACTACATCCTCCTAAGTCAGTGAGGCATGCAGTATAGATATGGATGTGTCGCTGGCAGATTGGGAGGTAGATTTCCCATCTACACCTCCTGTGGTGGCTGGTGCCTCTGGGGAGCTGCTATGTAAATAATGAATGCCTGTGGGTGTGAAACATGCACAGATAACCTTCAAGACAGGCACGGATCAGTGCCTTCACATTAGCTGATAGGATTAAGGTTAAAATCTACAGAAACCTCTCCATAAGAAAACACAAATCTAGCTCACCGAATAGCAGGTTACATCAGTACGTTGTGTTCAGTGATAAGGAAAGGTGGAGGTAATCATGGGGGACTGGTAATAGTTCAGCAATCTGATGATGGAAATGACAGAGCGCCACAAGTCTGCCTCTCTCCACCTAAAAAAAGATTTAGCAGTCTGACAAGTTCCAGAATATTTTTTGAGTAACATTCAAGCTCAACTTGTTTAACAAAATGCAAAATTCATGAGTTGATGGTTGACAAGTCACTAGTGTATTTACATGACTGCTGAACTTCTCATATAAAATAAATACACAAACTTTAAGTCGACATGCAGTGCACTTCCTTTGTCTTGTCATAAGTTACCGGTCCCAGTGTTCAAATAGATGGCAAATGTAATCTTAGAGAGAGCCTCCTGCTTCGAAGTTCTGTTAAGAGATGAACATATGTTCCATAAGAAAGGAAAATACTAAAGGAACAAAACCATTCCCTCTGTTGTCCCATCTGTCTGCAGAAGGACATTGTGCACCCAACAGCGGCCTGTTAACTTCTGTTTCTCACAAGTCAGCTCTTGCTGAGCAGCCAAAGATGTCCCACAGTTCTCTCATCTCCGTGCTCCCAAATTGCTTCAGGTATAGTGACAATTAGAGGCTTGAGGGACAAACCCTTTAACAATGTCTGGTGCATATTCCTGAGAAGAAAACCCACAATGGATGACCCTCAAGTCAAAATGAGGAAGCTTTGTTTGGCAGTGATGCACACGTATTATGAAAACTAATTTTGTTAGCTGGGAATGGTGAATTTGAACATGTGTCCTTGTTTCTTATTATTTTGCTGTGTGGGAGAACTGTACCTGCTGGAAGAACTCATTAAACCAGAGTAATTAGCATCCACAGCTGTAACACAATGACGCCTATTCATCAAAGATATTAGTACCTGCATGCTTTATAATGTGTTTTTGTTGGTCTGTCTGTACTTTCCGTCTGTCCCTCTGTTTATTTGACCATCAGTACAACTCTACTTTTAACAACACAACATATTTTCTTGCATGTTCAGCTGGCATTGCCTGAAGGTCAAGGATGGATGATGTCAATCTGTCTTTGATTCTTTCCCCCTCCGGTGAAACGTTTATGGTCATAGTTGGAATGAGGAAATAGAGGGTGAGTGAAAGAAAGACTGCAGCAGCGATGAAGGGTTTGGGCATCATTGTTAAGCTGTGCTCCAGGCTGGTCTTGAAGGACGGTTAAACCCGAAGTCCAGACCCAGCATGGAGAGAGGGTTGGAAGCTAATCCCTCATCCTCGGGCAGGTGTATCACAAAGGCTAAACATATACATAGAAAGACCGACCAGGGGAGAAAGTTGGGATAATTGAAGTCCGCTAAGAAATGAGCATTTGCACCCTAAGGGGGAGTCAGCTCTGCTTTGTGGTATTACTTCTTAATGTTATCAAGGTAAAAGAGATGGGGGATTCATTCCCAACCCTTTTAACATTGTTTATTGCTACCCTTTTTGGGAATTTAAGGGAGTATTGGGGTGGGAGTCCTTACAGCACTAGTGGGTGAACTGCATTTCCTCCATGTTTACATTTTTCTAAAGCTGCTTCAGGCAGAAATGTGGCCACTGGTACGACTTGTTTGCCATCAGTTGCAGTAAACCTGTATCTTCAAATGAAATGAAAAGTTTCCACGAATCCATGCGTACTGATAAAAAGACACGTTAACAATTTGAGCCTTCACTGACCCAAAGGGAGGGAGGATGGGTGATCATTTCTGTTACACGAGCCCTAATCATTCATGACACTACCTTGTCTCTACAAGGTGTCTTTGTCTTTGACTGTCCTGATTCCCCCTCAGCAGCAAAACAGCCAAAGTCAAATTGAATCCAGAAAGGAGGATTTTAAACGGAAAGATAAGGGGGCAGATATGCCTTAATCATCATTTGCTCTTGATTAGAAAATCAATGGCCTTTGATGCCAGAGTGCATGTCTGCCTTTGGAGTTAAGAGTGTGACAATGACAATGTGGACTGGAAAATTGGCCTTTTAAACAGCTACTATCTCTTTGTTGTTTGGAGCCCCATTCTTTAATGCAGTGAAAAGTCTCCTCTATCACATAATGTCTGCCTGTCAAAGAAATTACTTTTTCTTTCGCTCCTGTGTGAAACTTTGTTAAGAAATCCTTTCGAAGCTTAGAAAGCACAGGGAATTTCTTAGTTTGTAGAGCTGACTTTCACAGTATTTCCTTGATTTATGTAACAGATGAGAAATAAAGTTGTCACTCAATTCTCTGTGGCAGTTTTGAGATATGCCAAAGAGAGAAAATCTTTGATGCCTTCCCGGTTTACCTGTCAGAAAGGTTTAAAGGCACTGCGTCCCAAGTTATAGTATTGCTAGGCGGTTGCAGTCAAAAAGTCTTTGCACCTATGAACTGCATAACGGTTTTTGCTCTGTGTTGATGTAAAACAGAAATATACAGTACCTAAAGCATTAACTTACTATTGCTGTATTTTTCAATACGCCTTCTGGCATTTAAAGTGGTGAATTTTTGCCTTCGTACCTTCATAGCACCTCGAAAATGAATATTTGTAACTCTAAAACAGCTGGTAAAGAAGTTCAGCAAACCGTCTATCCCACGAATAGAATATTATCTGTATCGCATCTCAGCCTACAGTGAATTATATATATATTTCATGCCTTATTTAACTACAACATTAGTGTTTTCACCTTATATTAATATGCTGTGAATGGTTTTTTTTAAACTCCTCTTACCAGGTATCTTTCCTCATTCCCTTGTCCTCTCTACTCTTTGCCTTTGTGCCATGCTGTTGTACTTGCTGTGTTTTTACCAGCTCTGCATATCGATCCTGCTTTATCGCCAGCCGCTCCCTTTGCAATAAGCCTGCAGGAATATGGATGAGGTCTGGTTGGCAGGGGATGCACAGCTGATTAATATGCTCTGCGTGAGGATATGATGAAAATTCACATTTATATGTCTATATGAACACTGTGATGTCTGTGCAAAGAAGGTCTGTGGTGGTGTACGAGGTATGTTAGAGCTTTGCTTCAGTCCCAATTCCTACATGTGGATACTTAGGCAAAACCCCATGCCATCATATTTTAAGAAACTTAGCATCGTTTTTTAATGTACAGGGCTAATATTGTGAGTGGGCTTTATTTTTTATTACCAAAACCATGGCCGTCAAATGGCTGCTGGTATTGGTGGCTAAACAAAACCCCTTATGAAAACAAAAGTAACCTGTGAGTAAAGATAAGGTTAAAGAAAAGTGCAAAAACAAAGCTCTCTCCCTGAAGGACAGTCTTATGATTTAAGCCACAACCATCCGTGCTGCTTCCTAATGACTTTGTTGCACTTTCACATCTTCACTCATGTCACCCTGAAGTAGCCGGTGTGTCACAACCAGCGGTTTTTACATAAATTGTCAGCAATATGAATCTCCTATAGTGTGATGAAAGAGAGCATGGGTGTTTCTGAGAAATCTCGAAATACTAGATGCATTATCTTATAGTTTGCCCCTGCCGATCATTTACACCGTGCACTAGTGTACACAATATATTGATTGCAGTTCAAACAGAGAGCTGACAGCTTCTAATCGGTGTAAAGGTATTAGCCTTTGCTATCTGTAAATGGAAATGTCAGTATTCAGCCCCTGATCCGTTCTTTCCAGACCTAAGGTAATCTCTGGAAGATGTACAAACCAAGATGTATGACAGCAGTTTACTTTTTAATTTAAAGTGTGGATGCTATACCATTTAGACTTGAAAGACCTAAAAAATAAATTGATAATTGTTAATAAATAAATAATTAACTAATAAATATATTAATAAGATACATTGCAACAACTTGAATCCCAAATCTGATATTCTAAGAGTTGCGGTTAAGCTTTGTTTCAGCAAATTTGCAGAGTTTAGTTAGTTGTTGTTTTTTCTTTTTCAATTTGATGTCAGTTTAACAGCCTACGTTTATTGTATTGAGTACCTTAGTCAGTTGAAGGTATGTGTCACTGTGGGAAGAGTGCAGTAAAGGAGTTTGGTAAAATTAAAAGAAAAAAAAAGTCATAAAGTGTTTGTAACCAAAGCTAGAACAGCAATTACTCAATCTCTAACAGTTTAAAGCATTTATAGGTGTAGTCTTGGCTTTCATGCTGCATTAGTGACTTCTGCTATCTTACTAAGTGTTGCAATCTCAGGGAGATAAACAGAGTAAAGTTTAAAATGTGAAATTCCCTCTTTCTTTGTTGTTGGCAATACTTCATGAATATTATTGAGGGAGGCATGTTGCCATCTGCATCCTCTCCAGGCCATAATTGGGTGTAAGGCGCAGCACTGTGACAACACCGCAAAGGGAATTGATCATTCACCATGCAGTTAAGAAAATAAGACAATTTACCTGTAGATCTTTTAACTGGGATAAAAGTAAATTTGAGTTTAGTAAGCAAAAATGCCCGATATTCTCTTGTGCTAGTTTTTTAACATATAGATGGATTTTCTGCATATGGTTGTGTAAATGTAATATCAGCAAGACCAAAAATTTAAGATGTCACCTTGGACTTTTGAATTGTACTCTTTACCCTGATTTGCATAATTTTATACACCCATTTCCTTGTAATAACAATTTTTAGCTAAAAAGAAAGAATCTCAAGCGGAACAGTAACATGCCCTCATCACAGCTGTATTGAGAAAAAAACAAAAAAAGATAGGCGGGAGAACATGGATAAAGCTGATATTTGTCTGAGCAGTGCAGGCAACTGCTTTTGCAGTTTTGCCCTTGACTTGCTTCAGTTGGTTTTGCACTGAATAAAAGCCTCATTTTAAGAGAATTACGTAGCCATAACAACCATCTCAGGTACAGCGTATTGTGTCAGGCACAGTTGTTGAAAGTGAAGTAGAGGCTTATTCTCCCTGGGGAATGGCCGCATCAATCAGACAGTAGTGATATGTCTTTCATTTTTACCTTTAATAGGCCTGTTTCCTGTTATGCCTTCCTGATCAGATTAGTGATTGAACACATAAGAACAGTGGATCACCTCCAAGTAAGCCACTCAAGTACCTCCAGTGATGAAAGTTACCTTAAAGCCTGCTCCACCGTAAAATCACAGGTTTTAACAGAATGTGACTTTTACAGAAGTGACTTTATGTGACACTTTCATTTCTAATGTTTTAATTTTGGGCTTTATTCCCTTGTTTTAGTCATTGTATTCCCTGAGTCCAAAAAGTTTTAGAGTAAACATATTAACATATTAAGCATACATTGTTTATACTTAATATGCATATATATTCTTTATATGTAATAAAGTTATTCATGTAAATACATTTTTTCTTTAGTTTATCTTCATTTACTTTTTGTTTATCGAGAGGATACGTTGTAGCTCTCTACTCTTATCCATCCAGCATTCTGTGCTCACAGCATGGCTACGTGTGCCACTGAGGCAACCCTGCTGTGTGACGGTAATGATTGCAGGTGTGTATGGAAACCACTTGTTAGCTTGACAAGATGCAAGTTACAGACAAACAAACATTATGTTTTTATTCTGAGTGAGGAGTCTGTCACACCCTCCCAGAGTGTGATTGTTCAAATCCCACCTGCACTGACGTTTCACCTCAGTGACACATTGCCATTCAGACGTTGCCTCGTACCCATACGTAAATTCCATACGGGCCAGTGTTTGTTTTGTTTTTGATATCTGATTTCGGGTTTGACTTTTTCCAATTTATGGTGCATATTGCATTATTCAGTGTAAAATATTTTCCTTGAAATGGCTAGGAAACACAAATATTAGGTATATACAGTGTGTTCACAGAATTTAGCACTGGCCCCTTGGTACATAGATAGATAGCTAGGTTGCACTTTAACTGGGTTGTGTTTAAACAAGAATTCCTGCATTAAGGCCAGCATCTTGGATTCCAAAGCTGAATATAAATAGCGGATGCATTATGTGCTCTGTGTGTTTCTGAGCCCTCCTTGGCAATAGTGTTTAATATGAGTAGTTCTGTGACCAGAGATAAGGCCGTTATGGCCATGACAAGGCCTTGTCTTGCTCTGCCATGATGCTTCTATTGCTACTAGTGGCGGTTTGCTCCCAGGGCCAAAAACAATATGCTGTAAATTGAGCTACGGACTCTTCAGGTTGATGTGCTGCCTGCAAACGTGATGTGATTGGGTATCGATTCACACCACGACGCTAAAATTGCCTGCCTCATGGCCCCAGACACCAATAGTGACAGCTTCAGTACAGGACAGGAAGAATGCCATGGCATGGGTCTGTGTCTGGGCGAGGATACCTTCTCTCTGCTCTCTGATCCACGCCCTCTTCTCCTCCCTCAAGAGGAAAGGATTAGAGATTAAAAGGACAGAGCTCCCCTGCTGTGTTGCATGAACACATCACAGCTAGATATACGGCAATTTAACATGCCTCAGAAGCAATTTTTGTTGGCATTTTGGAATCCCTTTATATAAAAGAAAAAAAACATGTAAACATCTTCCTTTCATTAAAATGCCAGTGATATTTGCACATGAGCAGTTTTTTAATCTGTTCAAGTTTTAACATTTGCAACGCTGAACAAAGATGGGGTAGTTTTCTGCTGGCTTTTCATTCCAAAGTAGTGGTGACACAGCACTGTCAATCTGCATTCAGCATGATTAAAACATGCCTCGGATCCTGTTGGAAGATGAATAATGCAAGAGAAATTGCTTGTGTAATGAATAAATGGCAAATAATCCTACTACAATTAACTCTTCTACATACAGTATGCAAACCAGTCATGCTCCATCTACTAGGACAAGGTGTCCAGCTAAGGAAAATCCACAGTAGCCTTGTACTGTTGAATAAATATTTTTGAAGGTTTAGATGAGTTGAAAATGTCTTACGTCTGTGCTCAGTCCAAGTATTTCCCATTATTTGAATGCATTTTTTGGTAGCTGTTTTCACTGCGGTTCACCAAACAGTTATCCAGCATTTATCCTAATGTACTTACAGAAGAGACATTATAGGTGGGTGTCGTGCATCCCCTTATAATAACAATTTTCAACTAAACCTTGGCCATCACTGGGATCTTTTTCTCATGGACTGACTCTCCTTATTTGGCAATTAGCATTAAGAGATTCATGTGGTAGATTTCTTGAATCACAGTGATACTTATTTTGTCTATATCTTTAAACACTGGTTTGCCTGTGATTTTTTTTACCGTAATAGTCTGCATGTATTATAATGAATTCTGATATCACCTACAAACTCTCAAAGCAAGAAAATGCTTAAGCTTCAACCAGCTGCAAGCTGTTTAGATAGACTCACTTATGATAATATCTACACTGAACACAGTCATTAAACTCCTGGATTGAATTGGAATTGCTTCTTTTCCAAATGAGACTTTATCTCAGCAGAGTTAAAAAAAAATGCTGAAAATCCAGTATTTTGTGTCATCCTTTGCACAAACACTAAACACTAAGTATTACAAATTTAAACAATGAGAAGAGTATCACTTTAATTATTTAAGATATTGAATTCGTAAACATATTGCATTGTAAATGCTTTTAAATTTCAGTTGTGCAATGCAAAACACTGAATCTCTCCACCTACGCCCTACTCCTTTGGTATAGTAGGTGTTGATGTCAAAAGCTGAGGCAGTTTTCTTTACACACAGCAGAACAAAGCGTGATTTAGGGAAGTGGGAGGGCAGCTGTGGTTGATATATGTGTGTTTTGCTTCATAGGTTAGAAGGATGATGAATGGATGAAGTCCACAGCCACCATAATGGTACCCTTGTGTACCATGGCAGAGGGAAAAGAGGAAGGGTGTACTTGAGAGAATAAAAGTCAGCCTCTTTCAATCAGGACTACCTAAAAGTAAAATTCTTGACAATATATCCTTGTTGTGCTTTCATGATAAGCCTTATGCTTGGGGATGGGGGAGTAGGAGTATGAGAACTTAGGGGTGGAGGGTGTCGGGAGGGGCATCAAATAAGGGGTAAGTAAGGGATTTTTCTATTGAAGAACTGAAGGAATAAAAATCTGTTTACCTAGCCACAGCTGCCTTAAATAAAGTAGGCTGCCTTGGGTGAAAGTCACTAAGGAGTTTGGTTATATTCCAGAACAAGATACTGTTAATGGAGGAGCCTTTGAAACACAGCAACATGGGTATTCAAAAATGTTATTATCTTGCACATGTTACCACCAGTGACATGCACACAGTACTCTATGGGTATACCGTCTTCCTACAGCCATTTTCATATTAAAAAAGAAACATTACCCTGTGGTTGAGTATGACAGAATATACGTATGTGAGTGTATCGTGGCATTTGTGTGTGTGTGTGTGCATGTGTGCGTGTGTGTGTGTGTGTGTGTGTGTGTGTGTGTGTGTGTTTTCCAGCCTCTTTGTCTGTCTGTGTGTTTGCAGTTGTCCTGTCAGGTCATTTGTTGCTGGAGCTATTAATTCCCCCCAGTCCTCTGCCCCTGTTGTGCACTCATTTGCTGATATACTTGGTCTGTCATTAGTCTATATGCCTACTCTGCATGTTGGAGAGAAATATTGACATTGTCAAAGCACCGCTCATTGCTTCTGAACATAAGCCGTGCTTTTACATATCAGGTGTCAAACATAAAGGGTAAATTCATCAACACATTCACTTCAGTGATGTGGCAATTGTACTCCCCTTGGACACAGATTGGGAGAAGAGGCACTTAGAGGGAGAGAACGGAATGAGCAGCAAGAGACTGGAGCTGACCCAGCCATTTTGATGCATATGTTGCACAGAAATATTGACCAGCTCTTTAGTCTGTGACTCCCTCAGGACTAGGTAATTGTCTGTCTGTGTTTCTATTGTTTAAACTAACTGCATTTTGGCAGTCTTCCTCCTCAAATCAAGATGGAAACCTTTGCAGAACAATGATGTAAGACAATGTGCATGCACTGATCAGTTGAGGGAGCTTCAAAAATAATTGTATTTTGTTGTTGTACAATCTAAAAAATCTGTACTATAGTGCTATTAAGTATCAAATTTATCTTAACATTGTGCAGCCTAAACGAACCTAAACATTTTATTGCTTTCAGCTGTATTTAGAAATATAACGTTTCTGGATTGCTCATGAGAAAAAAGCAAATTGAAGCAGATGCTGAATAAATTTTTATAATCATCATGATACATTGTTCCCCCTGTGATGTATTATCACAAAATATTGTGTATTATCACAAGCAATTAGTTTTAAATGAGATATTCTTTGTTTTCTTGCTAAACATGATGCTGTCTTCATCAGCCTTTTACTGTTCTTTATAGGAAGAAAACATCTCTCTCTACTTTTTTCTGTAAGACAACAATGTTTTTGACATGTAAACAATTGTTCTGCTAATGAAGCAATGTTAATGTTAATTATTGAATATTTTATTTATATAAATAGCACACTGACAACATCCTAAACCAGGCAAAGATCACCAAGCAAGTGGATGAACATTTACATATAGACATTGGAAAAACCGTTAACAAAATTACTGCCCACTTGACAGAGTAACGCAAGAACTGACTACAGAATGGAAGCAGAATGTGTTGTGAACAATAAAACAAAAGGCTCGACTCATAACTCGCGAGTTTTTACTCACAGATGTAAATTTTCACATCAACTAATGAAAAAACAGGGATAAAAAATAAGTCACCCTTTTATTTTTCATTACCAATTACCAAGGGCAGGTCTTTTACTAAAAATTCATCTATTCAAAAATGCCAAATAAATCTTTTTGTTTGTGTTGGGTTTTAATGTATATGCATGCCGTGGGCTTGGATGGGACTCATGTTTTTCTTTTCTTTCTATATTGGTATTAAAACCTGTTCTGAAAGCAGACATTTTCAATTTGTAGATGCAAAATATTGCAACGCTGATCTTTTGATGACTTGCATCTAATTTGGAATTAGCATATCCCAGTGAAGTGTACTGTAATTTGTCTTTGATGATTGGTTCGTCTGTAATAGATGGGGGATTGCCTGAGCTCCCTACTGCCCTGTATCTCTCTCTCGCCTTCCCTCTGCTGGAGAGGCACACAGAATCTTTGAAATGTGATTTGACCATCAGAGCAGTGAGAAAGCACTAATATTTTACTGACCTGAAATGAAAGGGATTAGGTGCAAAAACCTTTTGCAAAAGGCTATCTCGATTTACAGGTGATGTTTTGTTTGTTTCTTTTTTCTTTTTTTTTCATCCTTTTAAAAAGAGGAGACTTGGATATAATCAAAAGATGTGTTCCAAAGCATAAAGCTTTGGGCTTTGAAGCTTTTCAAATGTTTTGCTGGGGGAGGCGAGGCGCTGGAACAGCATGTCTGCATTCAGAGTATCCATGAATCCCTGTCATCAGCTTCCTTCCATCTCCCTTTTCCTCACTTTTGCAAAATCTGGCTTTCACCACAGAGCAGATACAAATGCTAGATAATGAACGACTAGATGGCAGGGACTTTGGAAATGGGACTGTTTCAATTTCACAGCCAAGAGCTACATAGATTGCTTTTGTTTTATTGTGGGTATACGTGGCAAAAGAACTTTGCAATTATTTGCACAATTAGTTGTAATTATGGTATAAGCATTTATCTTGTGCACCCAAGAAATTCCAGTGTGTATTCTGCAGGGTAGGATAGGAAGAATTAGTATAGATTCTTTTCTCCAGAAAGTGCTGGTTGTTTGGTTGACGGCAATTAGCAGCTAATACCTGTGGGATCTCCTGTCTGCTCAAACCTGTGCTGTTTTCTGTTCCACAATGATCAGACAATTACTTATGGGCTGAGAACACTTGCAGGACTATGGTTTACACTAGGCATTGTCACAGTGGTAGACTACACTGTACAGCAGTTATTGTTGTTTTCTGGTTGAGTGTTCCCCTGCCTTCGTGACACACAGATTATGATGAGGTTACATTTGCTCTGCATGCTTTATCTTAGGTAGTGGAACTAATCACACACAGATGCAGACGCTTCCAAAGTGTCTCCCCAGCCCTTGGGCTTTTTTTTCCCTGTATTTCATTGCACTACCGAAGGATCTCAAAAGACATTTATTTGTGAGTTTGTGCATGGTCTTCCTGAAGTGCTAGACACTAATAAAACCTAGTTTTGTTTTGAAAGGTATTTTCGTTCTTGTTTCAGTGCTGATACGCTGCCTCGGGGCTTAATGTGTACGGAGTGTTGTCTTACATCTAATGTTGTTTGGTTTTCATGCTCTGGCTCGGTTGAGGACCTGGAAACATGTTTCTCTTTTGTAGAACCATTTATATTGTGCCTTTTTGCCTACTAAGGGTGACATCTGTTCCCTTGAATGCTCCTTTAGATTTTGTTATTTGAGATCAAGTTTCTTATGTTTTAATTAAGAAAATGAGTCATCGGCCAGTTGCAGTAAAGATGAGATGATGTTTTAGTGGGTGTTGTATTGGACTCCACTCTAAAATGTGCAGTTTTTGTTGCTGGCATTTTTCTGTGCATGGACCATATCTTTCTTTCGCAATGTCAGGATCTGCATTGTTTTTGTTTCCTCTAATGAATTACAAAGGCTACATGTTAAAATGCTCTGCTGCTGACCCCATGGTAGTGCAGGGATCACGTAAACAGCACTGAGAGAGGAAAAGTGTAGAAATACTTTTAGAGACTAAAGATTTTGTTCAAGCACAACATGTTGAAAAACCCCAGAGTCGCATATTTGAATAATATTTGAAAGAATATGTTTTATTTGGTCTATTTTCTATCCACTTCACACAAACAATATCAAATAAATAAATGTGAAGCATTTTATGCATAACAAAATGTGCAGACTTAAATAGATGAATAGTCTCTGCTTCCACTGCACAGCCATTTGTGTAGTTTTTCTTTATTTGGCAAAGAGTAATGCCTTTGTTGTCTTCAGTGTGCGGGAGCCTCACAGACTGTTTTCTAAGCCAGTATAGGAATCTTTCTCTGTTTTTTTTGGTTGAGCAAAAAATCAAACACACTCTTTGTCTTACTAGTGTCTACACTGTGAACACTGTGGTAGAATTTGCTTTCTGTGTTACCGTAGGAGATGGGGCAGCCGTGAAAGCATGAAACATAGAGCATGAGTGATGCTGGCGGTGCACTGGCGCTTTGCTTAGTCTACCTAATTTTGCTGAGAGGTTTTGAAACAAGCAAACCCTTAATTTACGGTCTCGACACGGTTATAGGATGATAAAAAGATGCCTTCAATTGTTTTAAAGGGCTGGAATAAGTGTGTCTGCGATTCACTAAACTCTGAAATTGCCCTCCACCACTTAAGGAAACTGAGCACTTCTGGTTTGTACATTGCTGTGAATCAGTGCTTACTACAGCATTGTGTCACATTAATATTTGAGTGCTACATATTGTCAAATAGATGTAGGGCTTAAACAGCACTTACAGTGAAGTGTACTTACTTCAACTCCTTGTTTATTTCTTCCAGAGACATCCATGCAGACGCCATAATGGTTTCCGTGTTTAAATTGAACTTGACCTCTGACCCCTGACCTCCTGCATAAGCTTGGTAATCATTTCACTTTTTTTTTTTGGTGCATTATGATTGATTTTAACCTTTTGCCATTATGTATCATGAACATTGCCATTATTTCTCACAGATTTGTTTCGTTCAACTTGCTTCTGTCTACTTGCCTTATTTTGCTTCCATCTGGTTAACTGTTATAATTGTTTCAATTTGTAAAATTATAACTGTTCCGTTACCCTAATTTGTTTGTGTCTCATTTATTTCACACTTGTCTCTCTCTGTAGTTTGTTATTTCCACTGTCCTTGAGCCATTAGTGTGGGACAAACAAATTGTCAGTTGTGTTTGCTAATATCTTTAATTTCTTTCTTATATTCTGTCATTTCATTTCATCATCTTTATATGATAAACCATCCAACCATGTTTTCATTGATTTCTTTAATCTATTACCAAGGATTACAACTCCCTATTTCACACATTGTGTACCGCAGTAAGTCTCTGTCAGTATCTCTCTCTTCCCTCCTCTTTTTCTCATATGAGTGTGGGTGGAGGCAATGTTTGAAAGTGACAACGCAAGGAAACTAAAGACAAAAAGGAGGAAATACGGCACAGCAGCGTATTGCAGTATCACATCCCTTGTGTGCATTATGCTATTATTTCCTGAAATATCAACCGAACACCCACCAGGCAGACAATATGCACAGAACTGCATCGTTGTTTTTTGCCAGACGTACTCCAAAAACTTAGTGCTGGTAGACGGCAAGCATTCAGCAACAGCGATAGGCCAGTGGGCTGATGGTGTGGCAGGGCCTGGCCCAGACGTAAGGAGAGCTGGCAGCAGGAGGGAGAAGAGAGTCACAAGGTTGCAACCCAGAGCAGTAGACTTGCTTGTCTCAGCAGAGTAAACATCACCCCTCGTCTGCACACAGTAATGACTAACAGAGGGGGACGTGCACAGAAATACTATCAGGACTACTGCCTTGTCCTGCTAGACCCCACACATGGCATTCCTATCATCTCCCAGCCTTTGCATTCTGAAAACAAGCAGAGTGCTACAAGTATTATTAAAGGTGCTGCATGTCTTTTTACCTTTGCTCTTGTTTGGTTAAGGAAACATGGTCATGCTCTGTGGGCTGCCCATCTTACTCACAGGAAAGACAGATAGTAGAGAGTTTTGATGTAGTACTCTGGGTTGAGACAGTTGCATATATGTCGTACTGACCAGCGTGCACACTGATTTATCAGACTCCAATCAGGAGCAGTCAAACACA